>JAGDQP010009725.1:0-13989 GCA_022664845.1 Lepisma saccharinum | reverse complement strand
AACGAGATAGCTGGCTCGTTACAAGTTGCTGTTGTTGATGTAATTCAGCGTTTATTTATTTATAGGTACCATCACAGCGTTTGTCTGGTATGGGTGAGGAAAAAATTTGGGAAACCTCAGTTAGAATTGTCGATCGCGGGAATCGATCCCAGAACTTTCCGACTGCTAACCAACGCTCTAGAACTTTTCTGAAACGTTGTTCACACTAAGCGGGCTTTACTTGTTCAATTTGATATACTTTTTTTTAACCTGTATAGACTTATATTCTTAGAATTAAGTTAAAATCACACACACAAACATTCATGCCCAAGGCTTACCACTAACTAGGAACACTCACGAGATGATAATCTGGCACAAGCGCTATTTTGCGCGGAATCGATAACCCACTAACCAGAAAGGCATCATACAAATTTTTACGATGCACTCAAGGGTTGAGGATGAAAATAGTAAAAGGTTTGGAAGTCATCGTGCCTGCGACGTCAGAGTGACAGGCTGCGACGTCATCCACTGTAAATACAACGAACAAACTAGTATTTGCCAGATATTATCTTGGTGAAACGCTAAAACGTTGGCTTACTAAATAAAAAACCGGGTTTCAAATCCCGGCGGGGCAATTTTTTCCTTTTATCTGTCAAGATATGTTTTCTTTTTATATGTTCACATTTATTATTAATAATTGCTTTGGCATATAAATAGACGCTACTGAAAGCTAGGATATATATACATAAACCAGGTCTGCCCGCGAGGTGTGCAGGGAAGCACGTTACGTTCGAAGGGAGCTGGAAGGCGTGAGCCTCAGGGGGGCGTAGGCCCCGGTTAGCGGTGGGCATACGCAGTGTGGTACTTTTGCCTATGCCCACCGCTAACTGAGGCCTATTTCCCCCTCCAGAGTTTCATTTTTAGTTATCATGAGTTAGCGCAGGTTAGGTAAGGTCAGGAACAGATAGAAATGTATTTTGAAAGAAAGAAACGCAAGTGTAAAGAAACATAACCGACACCTTGCCTAACCTACCCTAACCCATGGTCACTAATTTTATATAATCTACGACAAATTGAAGGAGGCAATTATTAATAATAAATTTGAACTTAGAAAAATATATCTTTTATAACGAGGTGAAAAATACTTTTTTGTTTTTTACAAAAACTGGAATTTTATAAAACAATCTTGAAAATGCAAGAAAGGAATTATCAATAATAAATTAAAACTTTAAAAAAATATATTTTTCAAGCAAAAAGAACAAAAACTCTCGCCCGCCCGCCGGGGATCGAACCCGGGTTTTTATTTCGTGAGTCAGCATTCTACCAACACGCCACGCTAGGCAGCTGGCAATTGGTACTCTCGGTGCTGTATTTAAATCCCCAACCGTTTACATCCCCCACTTCTGCTTAAAGCACTTTGAACGCAGAATTTCTAATATATTTTTTTAATTCTTACCGGTTGGGATTGGCGAATAAGCAAGTGGGATTTAATTTCTTGAAAGGTAGTTCTGAAATCTAGGATATAAATAAACAGCTGAGAGTAACGAGTTTAATGACTGATTTAACAACACATTTGTTATGGTCTGTGCAGCTAATTGGTGAGCGTGTCAGACTCATTCGTAAGATCTTTGGATCGATTCCACGTAGGCTTTCCAAATATTTTCTTGGGGGAATTAAGCGCTGTGAATGATGTTCGCGATTTCTACTGAAAGAGATATATCCCACACAGGGAGAAAACCACAAGACAGAGAGAGAAGGGGACAGTGGGGGGGGGACGGAGACTGTGTATTCATAAGCGTTAAAATTTCATTTATTTCCATGTCTTGCGCCATTTTTGTTTCACTCTTTCCTTGTTTTCTCATCTCTTTCTTCACTCTTTCCCCGTCTTCTTCCATGCTTTCTATTTTTCTCTCTCTCTCTTTTTTCTCTGTGTGTGTGTGTGTTTGACTAAGACAAGAATTTGATTTTTGCCCATCTATCTCGTGGTTCTGTACATAATTCTGAACGAGTCAATTCTTTTTTGCTTCAAATGGTGGAATATCCTGGCATGCCATGTTTTGACGCATATTTGTACTGCTATTGTTGTTGTCTAACTATTAGGCGTACACTGAAACAACTCTCCTAGAGTAAAGAACTATTATTTCTTAACACTCCAACCTCAAATTATTTTTGTAAGTGGTTGTACATAAGATGGATAGTGCTCGCCGTTATCCCGTGGCTAGGATCGCGAAAATCTGTAAAGAAAGAAGTGGCCTTAGCTCAGTTGGTAGAGTGCAGGGATTCCGCCAGAACTTTCAGTTTGTTGTTATGTAGAGTAAGGGAATAAAGTAAGTGGAGTATTGCATGGTTTCTATCGATTTTTGACCGTATAAATTGTAAAGTTTGGGGTATTCTCGAGAATTCTGGATGTGATACCCCCCCCCCTTCACGGGTCTGGCAGGATCACTGGTAGAGCGTTGGATTCGCCTTCTGGAGGTCCTAGGTTTCGATGCCAGCAACCGACCATCCTGACAGGTTATTCCAGGGATATTTTTCAGTCCCATCAGGCAAATGTCGGATGGTACCTTCAACTTACCCTACTTGACTCCTTCCCGTATCCCTTGTCTATATTGGCCTGAGTCATAGACGTCTAAAGACCATGAATTGAATTCAACTTAATTGAGTACAGCATTAGAGAATACACGAACTAAATCCGCACAACCTGACCATGACGGGTATTCAAGGTTTCTCAGTTCACGAGACGAATTCCGGGATAATAGCTTAAAGATGGTCCTGGCCGCTACCTCTCCTAAAATATTCCGTCATTTACCTGAAATACGAAGGGATAGAGTGGAAGGTATTGTTGAGGGGAAACTGGTTAGAAAACGAATCCAACTAATTAATAGAAGGATTCTGAGACAGAAAGAAGGCGCCAGAGGAATTCAACTGAGAGAAGTTAGTTCGTCTTGAAGGACCTGCCACTTTCGGCTTGTCTTGAAAGTCACTGATATCGGATCGGAAATGGGTAGGCATGCAGTTCAAACCTCATGGACCAAGCGGCCATAGCTCAGTGGTAAAAGGTTGGGTTAGCATTCGGAAGATCGTGGGTTCTATCCCAGCGACCTACCATCCTGACTGAAGTTTTTCAGGTTTTCTCCGCAGTCACACGAATCAAATGCCTGGATGGTACCCTCAACTTAGACACTGGCCGAGGCCTACCCGCATCATTTCCCATCCCCTGACAAGGCCTGAGCGTTAGATGCCTGAAATTCGTAAATAAAGTTCAAGTTGAAACCTCACGGGTGACAATCTTGACTGAGATTTTCCAGTGTTCCCCTCTTTACTAAACGAATGTCGAAATGGCAGTTAAGTAAGATCCTGGCCGTTACCTTTTCCATTCTTTCCTTTACCATATCGTGGTCCGATTCAAAGATGCTTAATGAAGTTACACTTCAATTCAATTCAGCAAGAGGCAATTCAATGCGATCTTGTTTTTTTTTTAAAAAAAAAAACAACACATTAATACATCAGATCATTTATTGTAGTATTTCCGCACAACAGCAGAACAGAATGGTGCACTACATACAGAGTCTGCTAAGAAGAGTGCTTTAACATAACACTTCGATTTTGCAACGATCCTCCCCAGAAACGTAAGAAGACGCTTACCTAAAATAAATGGTTCCTTCTCCTGTAAATTATCTTGTTTTAAAATAGTTGTTGCTGCAAATAACAACCGCATACCACATGACATTCATCTCATTGAACAGAATCTCCCAAATACACGACAGAATAAAAAAACAAAGGATCAACTAACTCCATTGATACAATGGAGGGAATACCCGGAGACAAGATGCTAATCGCGCGGGACTACGTCTACGTCACACTTTTCTCCCCACGCCACTGGTTTTCACGCAAGATCACTTTTACGGGCGATTGCTTTGGTCATCCGTCAATTCATAGGTACCGCTAGTTTCCACACGAAACAATTGGACGCTAAACAGATAGCTGTCGAGAAGGATGCGTGTGATATATAATTCGCCAAAGGAAACAAAAAAGGGAACAAGGGAAGAAAACAAGCAGACATAGACAGGCCTTAAGATGGCTGAGATTCCGGTAGGAAAGGAAATAGGAGACGAAGAATGTCGTTAGGACGCAGCCTCTCTCCCGAACAGGGGCAGAAAGTGCTTGCAATGGATTACACTACTTGCACTCGCGCCGCTCACCCAAACAGTTGAATTGCAGTTTGCACAGGGTTACCCACCCACTCGAATGCAAAAGTGTGCGCTAGTTTAAGTAGTACAGTCCACTTGAACAAGCTTTACTAACAAGGGAAGTATTTGAGTACGAACACTAAAAAACGGTCCAAAGGAACTTTTTCGTACTAAGTTTTGGGCGAGGAATTCAGTAGTGCTAACCGTTCTCTACTCCCACATATGGAACAATAAATTAAGGCAATTCAATTATTTGGATCACGGTGAGGTTTCTCAATGAAGCAATCGAAACAAAATGAAATTGTCCAATAGGAACAAATAACGATTGCAATATAGAAACACAATGCATCATCTTCCTTCGAGAGGCATTTGAGTGACTAATCCAAAATCAAAAGACATAATTACGATCTTTTAAATGTTGTCATCTTTTCCTCCATGGTGTAGCATAATTTTTACCATGTATAACGAATCATTGTCTTAACGAAGCCTGCACAAAGCTCCTTACAAATGAGAGAATTCATCTTGATGTTGAATACCCTATCAAAGATGTTGTATTTCATTTTGGTTCAATTGATCCCTGATGAAGTCAATGATTCTGTAAAAGTAGAGGTTGTATTGTGTGAAAAAACATACAAAACATGAAGCTGGACGTAAGTAGTAGTTTAGGGTGGTATGTTGTTTTACCTGGAACTAACTGAGAAGTGTTTCATCGTTATGGGGAGTTCAAGTATCGCAAAGTCGAAGAGATTCATTGTCCAGAATAACAGGTAGAGGATCCTTGTAAAAGATTAGAAGATGACTTTTCTCCTTTTTACAGCTTTTTCTGCAATGTGTCACATTTCTCATAGTATCGCTTAACTTGCCCTAACTTACTCCCTTTTTTCGAAACAAAAAAGAACTTTTCGTCCAACTTTTCCATTGGTTGATATTGCTAAATCATTAGTGAGTCATCTTGCGCAACGCCTGTGCAATTTCAAACCTGCTATAAGTAGTTTGTTGTCTAAATAGTATTTCATTTCACTATTAAATTTCTAAGGCGTAATGTGTGAAGCAAGTAATTTCAATCTGATTCCATAAATCAAACATTGCTCATTACTCATTAGTATTTTCTTCCAGCCAAATCATTAGCAACACTCGCATCAATTTATCATAATTAACATACATCTAGAACTTCGAAACCTCCTGGTAAATAGTACCATAAAGCTCTGAGAGGGTTATATTGATCCATTTTGGTCAATGATATGCATTATGGACATCAAAAGCAGACGGTAGTACTGCTTAACTTCAGATCCGCCAGTCCATTTAATTTTCATTATTCTTCTTAAGCACCACATGTCAAAAGCTTCCAGTGTCAAGAAGAAAGTAAATACTGATCAAAGCGAAAGAAGAGGAACTGAAAGAGGCATTTGATAGGAGGAAGGGCATCAGGTTAGCCGTTTGGTCTACAGCTCGAAGGTCCCGGGTTCGAGTCCCGGCAGGGGCATGGATTTTAATAGTAAAAGGGCGAATCGTGACGGGCTGAAGTCCAAAGTTACTAGACTGGTCCATATAAAAATAAATTTTACCAAAGTTTTTACAAAGGAGGAAGGTATATTATTTTGGACACTTTCTTATGGTAAACAAATATGGAATTCCTAAACTGAGACTTGAAAGGAAAATACTAGGACGTAGATCAAGGAAAAAAGACAGAGGATCGATGGCTGATGTCAATGACTATACAGGACTATCAACAAAAATTAAACACGACACCAACATAAAATTCTGGATCTTTTAACAATTGTTTCAAAGGAGACGTTAATAGAGGAAAAGTGGCACTAGGAAGAACAAATCTTTTATTTTGCCTTAAATCAAACCTAATTACAGTAATGGCATACTTATACGTACATGTAACTTTTCTTGTTACTCCTTATTGTTAGCCTTTAGTGGTCGAAATGTCAACTTCTTAATTGCAATGAGTAAAGAGATTTAAAAATTTAAAACTCAGAAGTAGTAAAAAACCGAATCCAAACAATGATGAATAAAAATATGTGGATAGAAAAACAAGTTCATAACCTACGAAAAGATGAATTATTCTTTTCCACTCTCTTTAGAGCCATATTTTCATGATCGGGGAACGTTTTCATCTGCCTTCTCTTCTAATGAAATGGTGTCAATTCTCTGCCCCATAAAGAGCCAGTAGCCACACGTGAGTGCTTTAAATTTTCCCCTCAGCTCAAACTTCAAAATATAATGACTTTGACATTACGATGCTCTGCTTATTTCAAAATGCCGCTAATCTGTCATTTTTTTTGACTGTTTTTAAATATGTTCTCGTTTGTCATGACTATTTAAACTGTTATAGTTGGTCTACTCTTCGATAATCTTTTATCTTGATTCCTTTTTGACTGATTAAAATATTTTCATCGTCTTATTTTACTTTTTTTTTCATTCCGCACTAGTTCTCATCTCATCTTCATTAGATTTCGTTTCTCTAATTTCTTTAACTACATCTTTTATCATCAGCAAATTTAATCATTTAGTAATTCCTCAGCGTATGTTTATTTTCGAAGTTGCCTAGTGCCTAATTTAAGATCATCTCTGCATGCAGATTTCAAGGTCCTGCTGAGAACAAGCACCCAACTCCTTTCCTTATTTTCGAAGGTACAGACAGCCCTCTTACTTGAGCTTTTCTTTCTTGATTTATAAAAAGAATTATATTAATTATGTAAGATGGATAGAACATCTCATTTTATCTATTAGTGGGAAAAGTCTATGCCTCTTTAGTCTATCAAATGCGAGCGTATTGGTATTGCGGTTAGAAACAGAAATTAAAATAGTATCGTGACTTACTCTACGTTGATCGTGTCTACTAAGATACCCTGGCTGATGATATTGACCATTTGTAGTTTTTTGTGGTTGTTCAACATACACTTGAGGCTGCCGAGAACTATCAGGTCGGCCATATCCAATTTCGGGATCTGAACGGGCTTCCGGAAAAGTTTCAACTGCGATATTAGAAGCCTGATTCATCTTATTCTGAAAGAGAAAATTGATTTTGATTTATCATTTGTTGGTTGCGTAAAACTAAATTCATGAAGGAAGGCATGTAGGTTTGCTTACCTAGTGTGCACGAGAGGACCTGGAATATGTATGAATCTTTCTATAGTGATGGAATTAGCTCGTTACTGTTGATAGTTGCAAAATCTGTTGGTATAGCAGTTTCACCTTTATTCAGTTTGATAGAGCTCTACGTAATCGAATGAGTTTACTTCTATTTGGACGTGAGTTCCCAACTCTGCGTGCAGTAGACAGAAACTGGACAATGTTGGAAGTTAGTTGGAAACAATCAGGGAACTAACAGAAGATTTGATTATAGCTATCTCAAACAAAGCGAAGGTGTGAAGCCAAAAGAAAACAATTTAGCAGTTGCGGAGACTCTGGGAAAGTTCTGTAACAAAGAGCTTCATTCACCTTCAGTCACTCGAAATAATCTTCAATTTTCCAGGGAAAGCCATTCGTGGAATTAAAATTTATCTTTATTTAGTCCACATTTTGAAGATTTAAGCGAATACAAATAGGACAAATAAAAACAGATCTGCCATCACTACGAATTGATTTCACTTGAGGTTTAAAAGGCGAACTGTGCTATGATCGTTTGAATTCATTCAAAATATAACTGAATTAAACTTGTCAATTTAGAACTTTAAAGCACAAGTTCGTTGGATCTCAGGCACAAGGAAGTTGCCGAACTGAAACTAACTTATGAAGATCCAACTACCCTTTGGAGAGGAGTAGAAGAATAAAACTGAACTCACGACATTTCACACTCACAACACTAGATGTTATTCGACGACTTATTCGACTTGACTCTGACTTCTTAGCCGTTTCATGAGTCTTTATACAGTACAAGATGGAGGATAAGATAAGATAAAATGAATTGTATGGGCGCCAACACCAAGATGGAGGAATGACCTTTCAGTCACGCCTCTTGGATTTGATTTGCTTTTAAAATTTTCATAGTTCGGATACCTCTATCCAATCTTCACATAGGATTTACCATATATTATAGTTTACGATATCTATGTCTACGCCCTCAAAGATATAGTTGACAAGTAGCTATTAACATTGCATACTCTTTTACAATCTATTGGAAACATTCTCTTTGGGACCTATTGTGTCATGACAAGATATTTGATAAATTTATAATTATTGTACACATGGTCTCTAGATATACTGGTCTGCCCTTTAAAAACGGTCATGACATTTCTGTCTGGGTTTTGACAACGCAAATATATACCCTGTAAGTTCGGAAGAGCATTGCTCTTAGGCTGGACTTGTAAGATTAAAAAAAAAATTAATTAAATTTGTCTTACTGAACACATTAAGAGCCTTTAATTTCCTGCTTATCATACTATAAATTATACTTTGTGTCTTCGATACAGATACCACCTTAACCTAAAGATAAAGTTAGAGCAAGGAACATTTGATCCCATTTCCTCTTATTAAGAAGATATACACAACTGCTGTCTGTCTGATTTCCGGGAGAGCCAAGAAGGTTACATATAATATCTGTGTCTTGACTTTTAAGGTCATATGTCCAGTTAAAACATCAGTACTACGCATAGTGCCTTTTAATCTGAAGATAACAAAAAACAATTTATGGTTGCACAAAAAATCAAGAAAGGAGAGTTTTAAAGACATCATCTTTTAGCCTCTGACCTCTTCCGAACGAGGAAGGACTGCCCGTGTATACGGAGGAGGCGCTTCTCGTATCAGGGAAGAAGTAATAGAAATGGTCGCGTTCACACATCTATGCGTGGTGACGCTGTTGTTTCACTTGTGGTACTGTTCTCGTCCTTAAAGCTTCTATGTGATTTCTTGTGCCTGTCTCCCTTCTCGTTGCTTTGGTGCCTACTAGATTTTTATCCTTCGTTTTTACACCTCAATAAAGAAAAGAGTTCTTTCTTTTTTTTTTAAATAAAAATTTAGGGAGCAAAAGCTGTATTTGCATTTGCTCTATTATATAATAATCAGGTGACCCGGTTTCGAATCCTACCCAGGTCAAAATTTTAAGTTTGGTTGGGCCAATGTTGAGAATGCGTTGGTTGGCAGGAGGAAGGCCGAGCGGCCAAACAAACGGTTCACCAACTATGCTTCCCCATTGTGACTAAACACCTTGCCAACGACCAGCCATTGTTGGCCCAACCTACGTAGTTACTGGGGAATATAGTCGTATTTTACCGGACCCAGGGGCGTCAACAGGAGACACCCAGGTAATAAAGTGTCAAGATTTTAATAATTTTTACCTAAAGAATCACATCCTATCGAGCAAAAGGACGATTTTTAGAATTCGCTTATTGACACCAAAGGCAAGGTTACTGCTGATAGTGTTGCTCTCTATCGGAAAAAATACAGAAAACATTTGAAGATTCAAACTTGAAATAGGTTTTTACTAACAAATAACGAACTAAAAATTATGTTGCTTTTGGTAATTTAGTGGTTCATTCGACTAATGTTGAGCTTGGTTGGAAAACTCAACGAATGGACCTAGAAAAGGAAAATTTGCGGTTTGTTCAACGTTGTACTACAAATATTTTCCAATGCAACCGTTTTCCAATCATTATTTAACGTTATACCTAACGTTGATCCAACCATTTATGTTACTTGGTATACAGTTCCAACATGATTGAACAGTTTAACTCAGCTGGAGCTAACGCTCAACCTTACGATACCAGCAAATAAAAAGTGTGTCGAGCTTATATGTCCGAGATCCCAAGCTGTACTTCTCAATTTCATGTTGAATTTACAAACAATAAGTAGAAAAATAATAGACCACTTGAACGATATGACATTTGACAAAATTTTTAATTTGTACACCATGAAAACCATCCTACTTACAGAATATGAAGTACAATAGCATAATAACACACATATTAGAGTAAAGATTGCAAACAATTGTTGTGTGGGACAGTAATATATGATTTTGAGTATTGTATTAGGTGCACTTTACTCTTGATGAATTTCACATTTCATCGTTCAAGCACAAAGCGAGGCATACTCTTTAGTATATGTCGGGCGTTCCATTTGAATCCGTAAATGGAGCAGTCACAGGTGGTAGCTGTTAACGGTGATTTTCATTACGTATAATAAAAGAAAACATCGAAGCTAGCTTTTTCTAACCCGTCGCCGTTCGCTGTCGCTCACTCGACATACTGTCCGTGGTTTTATTAAGAAAATATCGATGGTGATATGGAAATAAACAAGTCTCTATGACATAACATTCCATGATTCCGTATCATAAATCTGTGACTTATTTCGTTCGAAAAAAAATCACGCCCGATGTAAGCTAAAGTAATACCGAGGCGTATACTATAGTGTAACTCTAACATGCGCGTTTACTGCAGTTTTCCATGGTGCGCTCTCGGAAGTTCATTGTATAACATGCGTAAGGGTACAGTAATGAAATACATCCTAAAAATAGAAAGCACAAGTTTCATGTTACCAATTGTATGAAAAGAGGGCAATGATTTGTTAAATGAACATACATTTTGAATCGTTGCGAGGACATAGGATTCGTCAAAATCATATAGGAAATGAACCATAGATAAAACTACGTATAATAAGAAATTTAGGATATAATAATTATATGTTTATGATACGTGCTCTAAATATTCCTTCCTATTAGTTAGCAAGTGACTATTAGCTTGACAGTAGTGCTAATAAATAATTTCAAAGTATATTATATGCAGTGACGATTTATAACAACTTTTCGATGTTTTCTGTAATTACATATTTTTACATTTCATGTTCATTATAATAGCTCAAACCTTTAGGTTTATATCCAGGATTGTTTAGTTTAATTATCGTTAAATTTTGTTCAGTTTCGTGACAAAATATATAGTCCCTTTTAATGAGTCTATCCATGCCATGGTAGCTTCATTGTCGTCTCGTCACGGCCATGTCCATGAACCATTCATTTACTAGTTTTAGGAAAATATATACAATAGCTTTTCTTGCTTATACAATCAATATATAATGAATGTAACAACAGTGCTTGTTTCAAATGTATTCGGGGCGCCGGTATAAGTTTAATACGATTACGAAATCAGTTCCCTATCATTTAGTTAATCTATCATATTTGTAGTTCTTGAATTATGTTAGTCTTCTTTAAAGTTTTCCTCTTAAACTTGAGATATATTTTCTCTCTAGTATAAGAAAAAAAAACAGTAATGGACGAAAATTGTTTAACATGTATTCGCGTTCCGAAAAGAAAACAGTAAATATGACATATTTATTACAAAAGAGTCGTCACAGGAATGTAGGAAAGGCCAGCATGCGGTGCATAATTTTGCATGCATGCCGTAGAATGAAAAAATATATATATAATCTGACTTTCTTAACCTAACTGTTTCCGTAAATTGTATAAAATGTTAAAAATGAGGATAACGAAAAAACTTATATAAGCCTTGTCAGGTGATATTTCATATGGAAAGTCATTCCATATTTATGGATATATATTGTTACTTGTTTCTATGTACATCAATATGAATGACCTTTGATATTGTGTAACAATATCAGTTGAGGTAATTGCTTTCACCGTTGAGTAAATTAATTGAGGTTAATGTAAAGCAACGATAAAGATGTCAGCACTAACTCCGTATATGTCTAATGCATTTTTATCGTTGCATGAAATTTCAATCCTGCTCATATAAATTCAAGCCTAGAGTTCTAACTTTCAGGGAAGAAACCAATAGGTTCATAACCAATTCAAGAGTTCGACCAATGCTGATTTTTAATTTTCTTTTTGTTCATTGTTGAAAGAGCTTAATTGCTATAGGTTTTAATATTCACAACAACAATCTAGCGATTTCAACAATGAAGGAAAAGGAAAATAAAAAAATTGGCATTGATCGAATTCTTGAATGGTTATGAACTTTCTTCCCTGAAAGTTAGAAATCTTTAGGCTTGAATTCGTAGGAGCAGCATTGAAATTTCGTACAACGATAAAAATATATTTTACATATACGGAGGTAGTGCTGCCATCTTTTGTTGGAGGTCGTTGTTTTACAGTACCCTTAATATACAAGCCTGGAGTTTTGTTGCTTGTGAAATGTTTTTATTTAACTAAATTACTGATTAAATAGTGCATAAGTTACAATGGTGTAACATGTCTTTTCTTGTACTACTTTAACATTAGTACTCCTTTGCCTCTTCTAAAGTGAACATCAAATGTTTATGTTCGTACACGTAAGAGAAAATTTTCGTTGGGCCATGGGTCATAACAAGCTACAATCCTAGTATTGGTGGATTATAGAAAAACTTTCCAGTCTGTTTATTTATTTATTTATTTATTCAAAATACATCAATGACAAATTATTGCATATGATATAGTCAATTATAAATATAAACGATAGTCTTAATCTTATAGTACGACGAAAAATTGACCAATATCATATTGAATCACAATATTAAAACCATTCATACGTTATATAAAATTGCGTGTAATCCACAGAATAAAATAATGAAACAAATGACAAAGAATTGACTACATTACGATACAACACAATATTAAAACTATTCAAAATTTAGTGGTTAATTTTACACTAGAGTAATCAAAGACCTTTAGGAAATCTAAAATCTCAATCCAAGAGTAGCCCTCACATTGTATTAATATCTTCTTTACCGCTCGTTTAAAGATATCCATTGGAAGATTCTTGATTTCAGTTGGTAATGCATTAAGAAACTTTGTTCCCTGTATTAGGTAGGATCTATTAGATTTCATGAGTCTATACTTGGGTGTTATAATTAAGTTCTTGTTTCTTGTATTGTGATTGTGTATCTGAGATCCAGTGGTGTATTCACCCAAGTTCTTCCTCGTGTGTACAATAGTGGTGAATATGTATAAACAAGGAACAGTTAAGATACTTAATTCCTTAAAGCAACCTCGACATGATTCTCTGTTAGCAAGCCCAAGAATTAGTCGAATGGCTTTTTTTTGCCATAAAAAAATCTCCTTCCATCTAGTTGCACCGCCCCAAAAAAGAATCCCATAATTAATGTGAGATTGATAATAGGCATGGAAAGCCTGTCGTAGTAAATGTGAAGAGATACAGTATTTTAGCTTTCTCAATAAATAAAAGTTTTTAACTAACTTTCTTATTAAGAAGTCAATGTGAGTATTCCAAGACAAAGTATCATCCAAATATACCCCCAAATATTTGACAGATCTGTTACTATTAGAATTTACAATATCAGTATTTAGAGAGAAAACAATATTTTCAGTTTTAGAGGTATTCAAAGTTAGTTCATTATGCCGGAACCATGAGCCGGCCCTGAGCAATTCATTTTCCCTGTCAACAATTAATTGATCTAAACTATTATTGGTTAAAATGATGGTTGTGTCATCTGCGTACAGAACGGGGGTATGTTCTAAAGCTTTGGTAATGTCATTGATAAATAAAATGAACAAAAGAGGCCCAAGGACCGAACCCTGAGGAACTCCTCTATTAGTCATTCTGGGATCAGACAATTCCCCATTGACCTTTACTACCTGTTTTCTATTCAATAAATATGATCTCAGCAAGTCCAAGTTCGTATCTGATATACCATACAATTTTACTTTCTGAATAAGTAAAGGATGAGAAATGGAGTCGAAGGCCTTACTTAAGTCCAAAAAAGAGACAGATGTCAATGACTTTCCCTCAAAATTATTATAAATAGCACTAACAACCTTTTCCACAGCATCTAAAGTGCCCAGGCCAGATCTAAATCCAAACTGACAATCGTCAAGTAATTTATACTTCCCGATGTACAAATTTAATTGGGCTAAAAGCAGGGATTC
>JAGDQP010009724.1:0-58030 GCA_022664845.1 Lepisma saccharinum | reverse complement strand
TACAGTTGATGCTTAATCGTCTTGTTGACTGGTCACACCAGACTGGCATTCGTTTTTCTCCGACAAAGACAGTATGTGTACACTTCTGACGTAAACGAAATTGTTTTGTAGACCCAGATAGACAGACTGCAAAACTCCAGTTCGTCGAGGAGGTACGATATCTTGGTCTGATCATGGATAGCAAGTAAAATTGGCG
This sequence comes from Lepisma saccharinum, assembly GCA_022664845.1. Classification (NCBI taxonomy): domain Eukaryota; kingdom Metazoa; phylum Arthropoda; class Insecta; order Zygentoma; family Lepismatidae; genus Lepisma; species Lepisma saccharinum. The sequence continues at coordinate 57,834 of JAGDQP010009724.1, read as the reverse complement.
TAGTCACCTTCGCCAAATTAAAGTTTCCTGCACCAGAGCTCTGAATTTGTTACGTGTCTTAAGTCATCCCAGTTGGAGTAGTGAACGTACACCCTTTAACGCGCACTCATTTTATCGAAACTTCATTATGGTTGTCACGCATATTCCTCCGCCAGATTTTCTGCTTTACATACACTTGACAGCGTCCATCATGCTGGAATCCGACTCTCCACTGGCGCGTATCGCACAAGTCCGGTCACCAGTTTTTGTGTTGATGCCGCTGAACCATCGCTCGAGATTCATAAGATGTACCATGTGCTGAGCCATCTTGGTAAGATATCATCTTTAGCAGGCCACCCAGCACATAACCTAGTCATGTACTCAGTACAACCAGCCCTATATGCACGCCGTGGTCAAGCTACCCGACCACATGGCATCTGAGCATCAGAGTTGTAGGAGAATCTGAATGCAGACCTACCAACTGTCTGCCCTGTCCGTTTTAGTCTCCATCCTCCGTGGACACATGTCCACCCATGAATTGATACCTCTTTATCCAGTCTAAAGAAAACGGAGACATCCATGATTATTTCCAGCAACGTTTTCGTGCGTTGCAGAGTCAGTACCCGCGTTTTATCTGTTTTACCGATGGGTCCAATCAGATGAATCTATTGGATGCGCGTTTGTTGTAGATGGAGAAGCCCGCCAATTTTGTCTTAATCCCAAAGCCAGTATTTTTATCGCTGAGCTATATGTTCTTTTAAAGGCTTTAGATTTTAGTCTTGTTTGTGGTTTCAACCGCATCCTTGTTTGTACAGATCAGAAGAGTGTTGTTCAAAGCCTCGACAATATGTATTCTAAACATTCGCTCGCGCAAGATCTCCTATGTAAGACACATGCCATCTGCTATGCCGGTGGTGAGATTGTCTTTTCCTGGATACCCAGTCATGTTGGTATCCATGGTAATGAATTGGAAGGCCAAGCTGCACATTAGGCCTCTTTAGGAGGTAACATTGATATCAAACATTTCCCATTTTAGGACATGCTGATATATTATAGACAAGTTACGCGGAATGAATGGAAGCGACGACGGGATGACATTGCTGTTAATAAATTGAAAGAAATTAAGGTAACGGTTGCTCTATGGAAATAATCTTGCCGACATAGTAGGCGTGAGCAAGTACTTTTATGTCGTCTACGTATGGGACACTCGCATGACTCATGGATATCTGTTGCGACGTTTGGACCCTCCGCATGCAATTGATTCTTAAGTATTCGTCACGTTCCTTTAGATTGTCCAGGATATAATCATCTCAAACAACGTTATAACATCCCCAATGACATTGCGTGTTTGTTAGGGGATGAATCGGCTATATTGCGAAAAGTTCTTACGTTTGTTCAAGAGACCGGTTTATCTCCGTTTATTTGAGATGATTGTATTGTTTGCCTGTTAAGTTTTATGTAGTTTTATTATTTTATTTTTGTGATGGCCCATTTACAGCCTTTACGTTTTTAGCTTGTTATGATAAAGACTCTATACTCCTTTAGTTTTTACCTCATTTTCTTTTTCTGAAGATATTTTTACATCTTCAACTTTATATGATTTTATAATTTTAGTCAATTAACAGTTATGTTTAGGCGTGACAAAGATAATGGACTTCCTCCGTATCAGGACGGGCGTAAGCCATAGTGCTGTTACAGCCCATTCAATTCATTTTATCTTTATCTTAACAAACTGAAAATAAATTACTTCAGCTTCATTCTTTAATATGCTTACAGTTTACCGAGAAGTTGGTAGAGCGTTGGCTTCGCATTCGGGAAGTCGTGGGTTCGATTGCCACCGTCGACCTTCCTGACTGTCATTTTCCAGGATTTCTTTTCATTGAGGCGAACCAGTCAGGAATGGTCGAACACGACAAACTGTCTCTCTTCTCATTTGGTTCATCAGCGACAAAGTGTCTCTACGACAAAGTGTCTCTACGACAAACTGTATCGCATTCCTGAGTAGGGACACTTTGACGGGGTCAAACACGACAATCTGTCTCTCTTCTCATTTGGTACATCAGCGACAAAGTGTCTCTACGACAAACTGTATCGCATTCCTGAGTAGGGACACTTTGACGGGGTCAAACACGACAAACTGTCTCTCTTCTCATTTGGTCCATCGACGACAAAGTGTCTCTCCGACAAACTGTATCGCATTCCTGAGGAGAGACACTTTGACGGGGTCGAACACGACAAACTGTCTCTCTTTCTCAGTTTGGTTCATCGAAGATACAGTTTGTCGCCGACAAACTGTCTCTCAAAATCAGGTCCACTTTGTCGGAGAGACACTTTGTCATCGTCCCGGAAAAACATTATGTGCAAGGTACACTTCACATTATAAATATATTTTTCAACAAACGGGCAAGAATAAGCATTTTTTTCATATTCGTGTAAGTACTACAATATGACGATATTTCGGTCGGGCCTCCGTGGCACCTTTTATTAGCTTTATTATAAAATTACATTTCAACAAATTCTTCGCCTTCGCGTACCTTCACTAAAAACTGCACTACGCCATTGACACGTAGCACATGATATATATATATATATATATACGCCCTGTGAAAATTGTATAAAATAAAACTGATAAAAATGTGCAATTTCATTACACCAAAATACGCACTAATATTTTCACAATTATTGTGTTGCTACGAGAAGGACCACAACTCAGGTGGTTTCTGGATGGTCTGGTTATTCTTCTTTATAAATACGGAGGCAGTTACACATTTTTTAAAACTGCAAAAAATTAATTTTGTTGCGATATTGAGTAATTCTGGACAACAGGGCTTTGGCAAAATATTAAAATATCAATTTTCCGTCCGCCAGCGATTTTAGAGTGTGAACAGGAGGAGGTTTTAAATTGTGTGGGTAATCGGATAATAGTACAGGGCGTAATTAGTTCCTTTCATTTTAGATTATTTCAGATTTGTCCCGGTTTTTTTTTGTATTATCCCGTATTTTATGCCGAGTGTCCCGTAATTTATTCATCAAAAGGTGGCAACCCTACTCCTGGGCTGGCTACGCACTTAACTTGTCTCATTAAATCAATGACAGCATGAGGGCGATTATCCATTTCTCAGCATTCGACCAAGCTGGCGATGATGACTTCATTCTAAAAGAAGTAGCAGTTGTCAATCCTCGACACTTTACAGAACTAGATTCGCCAACCTCCCTTTGACATCATCAACCTCCCTTGACCATTGAACTGGATAATAACTATTATTTTACTCATATATTTGGTCTTGAGTGGACTGATTGTGATGTTCCCTATAGTGAACTGGAACGCCTACTTACCAATTACACCAAGCATACCAATTACACGAATTACACATGTACAGTCATGGACGTCGTCTACAACAATTTCTGGAACGTATTCTTGGACGCAGTATTGAGAACTTAGAACATTTACATTGTCCGAAATTATCTAAACTAGTGTTGCCTGTTAAAACATGTTCACATTACTTACATCAGTTTCGTACATTCCAGTGGCGGCACGTTACCCAAATACTAGGTGAAGTACTACCAAAACGTTCATCCATCAACACGTTCCTACTATCCTTGTTTGTTAACATTTGTTCTGGAATTTCTGGGCTTAGACAGAATACTGATAATTCCACTATCCGATGCTACTTAGAGGGGTTGACTGACTTTCTGGCGCAATTAATTTTTATTAATGCCTATTTACTTAATGCATATCATAATAATAAGTGAAGCTGAACTTCACTAACTTCACCTGAAGAACCGCCACTAGTACATTCTGATGTGCATTACAGGAAGCTCAGTGTTAGGAAAACTTCGTAAAGCATAATATTCTTGTGTGTCCTTGTCCAAATAGTAAATCTCAGAAACAATAGGGTGTAGAAAACTGGTTGAGGTGTCGTTGGAAAGATTTTGACTAGACTAGCCCAGAACCTCCCGAACCGTCTTGATTGATGTAATGGGTCAGTGGTGCGAACTGTTTTTTTTAAATATAATTAAATTTTCCATATTGATTCCGTTCCATTCCACCTATATACACCAAACTAGGCATAAACATTATTCGATACAATAGCAAAATACTGTGTCTTCTTGTCTTGTCTTTTCTTAATTCTCTGAGCTGTTTAATTTATAAGCTCAATTGGGAGAAACAAATGTTTAATATATTGGGCTTGTTTCTCAAACAGTCATTATGTCATTAAGTTATAGTTCTTGTCGTTGTCATAGTCGCCTTCTCTAGAACTTTCCAAACATACTTCTTACACAGTCCATGGTCACAAATTTCGATGATATTTCCACTTTCGATTTTTTTTTTTTAAAAGCACAAGTTCCACGAACGGGCCAAATTATTAGGAGCACTATCTGCAAACATTTTGCACTAAAGGAGCCGAAATTTTATGAGATTTGTATAAAAAAAATGCCGTCGATGTATCGTATCCACGCCATTGTAACCAAATCCAATACTATGCGTACAACCGTGTTTAAGCACCCGAGTTGTCAGTGTTTCTAACCTATTACTTTTATAAAATTCAGTTCATTAAATTGATTTCATGTCGTTAATTGACAATGGGGTGCTTGGGGACGGTGACACAAATAGTATTTATCTATTGTTTCAAATATTATCTATTCCAAGTTTGATACAGCTGCGTCCAACAGTATGGAAAATATTATATTGAGCCACGAATATGTCATACCCAATAGAGTATATGCGATTGCGCTAAGAACGTGAAGCCAAACGTCACAGCATAGTCCCACCCACTTAGCCCACTTACTCCAATGAGAAATATTGATTTCGGCTAACAAAGACGGTAACAAGCTCTGTAGCTCTCTGTTAACCAATCAGGTGCGTCACCTTGGTCGTTGTTCGGTTGTTTTCTGGCTTCACTCTTTCGTTGCGCATGTGATTGCTATAAGCAAATCCTCTAGTAGAACATCCTTGGTCATACCCGATGGTAAACATTGAAACATACCGTTGATTTATTTTAATTAATGCAATCCATTCTTAGAAGCTATACGATTCATGTTTACATAAAGGAAATTAAAAAGAAATGACATTAGCACAAATGAGTTTAAGTAGTCAGTAGCTCTCTTGCACCCTGCCCTAAATAACTACTTGTACTAGATTTTCAATGCTCACTTTGACAATTGTGGCTGATTTGCCGGTACGCTATAAGACAAAGCTATTGGTTTTCGGGTCATTACAAAGTTGATAGATTTACTTCCTATCAGTAATGACCCGAAGACCAACAGCTTAGTCTTATAGCGTACCGGCAAATCAGCCACAATTGTCTAATGTGAACATTGAAAATCTAGTACAAGTAGTTATTTAGGGCAGGGTTCAAGAGAGCTACTGACTACTTAAACTGTAATAACTGTAGTAATACACACATGCTTAATATCCCCAAAATTAGTATCATACTATAGTTTTTACATACATATTTAAGAACTAATTCAAGTTGATGGAAAATATGTTCACATTCCCAGATGTTGATCTTTAGATACAAAGTATACAGAAATTTCGAATAGAGATTGATGCAATTTCAAAATGTAATTCAACACTAAATTTACTTATATCAACGTTTTTTGGACCTACGTTGTCACTCACAAAAATATATACTCCATACTATCTTGCATACTAGTTCTTGAATAATTAGCCATTAATTTATAATTACTAAATTGTACCATACATAATACTTAAAGTATTTACTGTGAGCCAATGTTCAGCAAAACAGAACATGAGCAGCTTTCAGCTCTTCTTCAATCAGTACAGCCAGATAATCCAGTTTGTTTCTAAGACCTTGTACATTATAAAAAAAATATTTTAATATTCACTGGCTGGGTCAGTCAAAAGAGAAAATGCAGGGTATGTAAATATTAGATATATTTGGGTTAAAAGCACTTATTGAAGTACCCACGCGCAGTAATGCAGTATTAGACCAATTTGCAGTTACAAAGGCATATGAATAATCAGTTAAAAATGACATGTCGTGAAACCTGGTTATTGGATCATGATGCAATATTGGGTGAATTGGACACATCACAGTTTGAGATGGTTGTAGAACACAGACCAACTAAAAACAAATATATCACTAAGTGATGTTTTTCTAAGTACAAGGTTAAACATTTCTTAGATTTGATAAGACAAGAGTCGGCTGTGAAATGTATGAAATTAATGATATGGGTGGAAAATTACATTATTTTATAGATTTATTTCTCCACTATTTCAATACTGCGTTTCCAAGTAAGATTTACAATGTTGTTAAAAATAAAAGAAAAGCATGGGTAATAGCTGGAATTAGAACTTCTAAATTACAGTTGTTTAAACGAACGAAAGAGTTGAAATCTGAAAAGGGTTTCTCTCCTACATTTGTTGAATAAGTGAAAATATATAGGAAGACGTACAAGAAAGTAATAAAAGCGGCTAAGCTTATGGCTAACAGTAGTTATTATTTAAAAACCAAGAATAAAAGCAAGGCGATGTGCGATAAAATAAACGGTGTCTTTCACAAGACTAAATTTACTGGAGTCGAAATATTGCAAGTAAATGAAGAGGTAATTCATGATCCCATAAAAATTGCAAAATATGTTAACGATTATTTTTTAAACTAAGCTGCTGTTAAATCTACTGAAGTAAATAAGCATCATTGATTAGATCTTCCAATAAAAGATGAGATGATTAGTCAATCGATTTTTAAAGAGTTACTTCTAAAAAATTTCATGAGTAATAAAGGAATTAAAAAGTTCCAGCTCTCCTGGGCTGGACGAAGTGCCAAAAATCGTTATAAAGGATATCAGACTTTTATTGAAACCCACCTGTAACATTTAATAAATCATTACTTTTCAACAGGAGTGTTTCCTTCACGGCTAAAAACTGCTAAGGTTACATCAGTATATAAAAAAGTCAATAAAATAGAAGTGAATAATTATCGTCCTATCTCTGTACTATCTTGCTTCTCAAAAATATTTGAATTAGTTATGAGAGTACTATTAAATAATTTTCTTGTTTTAAGTAATATAATATCTCCTTCCCAACATGGTTTTCAGCAGCAAAGGTAAACTGAAACAGCATTTTTTTATTTCATCGCTGATGTGGCTGGGGCTTTAAATAAAAAAGAGAATGTTCTGGGTATATTTGTTGATTTATCGAAGGCTTTCGATTCCATTAACCATGGAATTTTATTAAATAAATTATATCGTTAGGGATCATGGGGTTGCCACTTACGTGGCTAACTTCATACTTGTCTGATCGAAATCAAATTGTTTCTATTATCAGTGAGGAAAGTGGTAGAGTTAAATATCAGTCATCCTAATTAAAGATATCAAAAGGGGTACCACAAGGATCAATATTAGTCCCTCTTTTATATGCTACATATATGAATGAAGTAGTAAAATATTTACTTCCTACCAAATCAACACTGTGTGTAGATGATGTAAACATACTTATAACAGGAGATGATATAATAGAGTACACTACAAGTACTATGGAAAAGCTAGTTACCTGGTTACGAAAGAACATATTAGCTATGAACATAGGGAAAACTGCTATTATAAGATTACAGTTTCCGGGTCAAAGAACCTCTCATGTCCCTGTGACTAAAAACTCTGTAGAGGTGCAGCAATCAGAATCAGTTAAATTTCTGGGGGTATATATTAAAGAGAATTATCATGGAACACCCATATTGGATATATTATTAATAACAACCTGAGTTCTGAGCTCTCTTTGCTTTGCATTTCGCAGACTACAAGATAGTGTTTGTATAAATAATGAAGCGTATGCCTCGGGATTTTTTTTATTTGAAAATGTTACATAGACGTTTTTTGTTCGACCATACACTTCAAATTAAAAAAAAAAGAAACGGTATATAAAAATAGTACTCGACTATATAATAAGTTTTAAAGATATAGCTGATGATAAAATATTTCGGAAAACCCCAAAGATTTACGAGGTTAAGGAAAGTGTACTATACTGTGGAAAGCTGTCTAAATGATTACTCTATATAATATGTTAAATCTAACTATAATTTTTGACTTTTGTTTTTATATATGTTTTTATGTGACAACTTTAATGCTTAGCTGAGGAAAAACCTCTAATTGTAAGCAAAAGACAGGCAATACTATCAAATCACATATAAAAAGTACATACACTGCGTGAAAAGTAAATTGCTTGTCTATTGCTTCTATTTGTTATTTTACAGAGTTGGCTATATTGAAATTACGGAAACGGAATGTGTCAGTTTTTTGTCAAAGAGCAAATCAACAATTTATCAAAAAATAAAAAACTTATTAAAAAATAATAAAATTTTTCAGACTAACCCCTGACTACAATTTTTTTTATTATTCTTTTCATGTATATATTCCCTCTTGGAGAATATATTCTGGAGTTCTTGTATGATGATTGATGAGTAGGTTACTGTAGAAAGTGCACTGTGTGAACTCTTGAACATTCGAGAAGCCATAAACGAAAGAATTATATTCAGCGACAAGCCGTAGAAAATTTTTCAATTCGTTTCGCCAAGTTTGAATATAAGGGTTTCGTATTTGTGCTACTTTTTACATAGTGAATTGTCTCTTGATTCCTAAAAAAAAAACTTATTTAGCATAATCACACACATTAGAGAAAGGTGAGGTGAGTTCCAAGCTATGGCGATGTACAAAATAATTTGCTTTAGTGAATAGGCTTCATGTATAAGTGTAAAGACATTTATTCTATTCGAATATGGTGAAGGAATTAGAACACAACTAATAATTAAGTTGCAGATTTTCATTGACCGAAATGGTCAGGTTGGAATTTAGGCTACTTTCCGGTACGCACTCAAAGGGATACGAAAATGTACAGTCACGGAAAAATGTAAGGTTATTTCGGGAACGTAGCAGTTAAGTTTCTTTATTTAATTTCGTGCAGTTATAGTTTTACGTCGCCAGACAACCACTTGATATTTTTCGTTCGGATTTTCACTGTTCCTTTCTATTTCACTTCCGAAAGCTACATTTCTGCGCGCATCACGGCTTGTACATCCCATTCCGGTACTTTTACACTATATGCACTTCGGGCCATATACGCATGTTTTAAGGATTTTCCCTCATTTACACTTACAGTGCTTTGGATATACTAATAGACACTTAAAACATCTGCACTTACCTTAATAAAAGTAGTGATCAAGGGCATTCGGAGGTTAGGTAAGGTCAGGTGCGGTGGTTTTTTTTATTGCACACGCGACTCCAGGAGGTTACCACTGTCTCAATGGCTGAACACTGCACTCTGAAGCGGGTAAGAAATCTTTGTTATTTACACGCATTAGGAAATTTAATAAAAGTAGTGACCAAGGGCACTCGGAGGTTAGTTAAGGTCAGGTACGGTGTTTTTTATTGCACACGCGGCTACAAGAGGTTACCACTGTTTCCCGCTAATTTGCAACCGTAAGGGAGTTGTATTCATGGCGCTGCGATCGGTTTTCACATCTTCCTTTCCTTACAATGGCCGAACCTTGCTGTCCTTTTAAGCGAGTAAGAAACCCTTCGTTATTTACAGTAATTAGGCACTTTAGACAAGTAGCGCAGCGCAAATTTTACATAAGACACCTTCCTTTATTTACCCACGAAGTCCATTTCTCCTGTAAATTTTCCATTTTTTGGCGACGTAAAACTATAACAGCACCTTTAATTTATAATTATGGGCTAGACACTCAGCAAGTGAGAGGCTCAGGCATAGGTGCTTATCTAGTCCACAAATGTGTAAAATCAACTGTATGTTCCCGGAATACTTCTTCCGTGTCTACGAGGGACAAACTATTTTTGCTGGTGTTTTATGTGAGACATAACATTATTATGTGCTAAGAAATTATCAGCAGATGTATTGTGTACAAGGTTACTTTGGTAGTAAACGTTTCTTCTCTAGTGCGTCTCTTAAAGAAATTCTGAAATGGGACTGACGTCGCGGTTATTATGCAGTTCTCAATTTCTCTTCATGAAAGCCAAACTCCCTTCGGCATTTGTTCATTATATGGCATCCAACCAGTGTGTTGCCGTATGTATGCTTTATACCACTCATTCCGTTGTAAATACATCAGATAGGCACTTCTATAAACATTTAGCGACAACCAGCGAGTGTAACGAAGATCCATTATGTTATTATTTCATTAAATACGCACTTCAGTTGATCAAGAGGCAGGAACATGGCGCCATGCGGAAGACTATTAATTGCGACACACTGTGTTACGATTTCCACAAAATACCTCGAGCTTTCGACATCGAACGAAGAGGGGTTAATTAAAGTCATTTTTTTTCTTTTTTTTTTGTAATACGCGATTCACAATACCTTTAACACTCACAACTCATCATATGTGCGACCTCAGACACTCATTTCACCTCTACTCACGCTAATTTGAAACACTTCACACTGATATAACTTCGTTCTCCGTGCACAAAAATTTAAAAAGTCAGTAGACAATACCTGTTTTCCCATATATTTATATTAACTATTTTTGGATGCCCCCATGGGAAGGTTCTAGAACGCTGCCCCGGTTCAACAATTATTAGTAGTAGATATTATTTTTACCTGATATTGACAATTTCCACTTTTTAGAGATTCATTTAGTCAGTTTTGTTGTTATCAGTGATTATAAACATTGATAATTTATAATTTTAAATGACATGAATTTCTGATGCAACTCGCAACACTTTCTGTTTCCTTTCGCCATATTTGTTTACATCTTACCTCCAACGTAGTCAAAATTGTCATTCACTGTAATACATAAATATATTGTCACCCACTGTAATATTGAAGAAACAAACGATTGTTAACTAATGATCTATATTATTTTTAGGTAGTTACGTATAATCATAGACATCATAATAGATAGACTTAGCACGCTTCCCCATTTCTGGCTGCGCTAAAACTAAAGAATTTTTGTTCAGAGCACGCGATTTTGAATCCATCCGCTAGGTAGTTCTGCCATAGACCTCATAGTAAAATAACGTCTGTGGCAGAGCTATCTAGCGGATGGATTCAAAATCACGTGCTCTGAACAAAAATCTATTAGTGTTAGCGTAGGCAGAGATGAGGGAGCTGAGGTATATGGTATAGCATTTTGACACATTGTGTATGAATTTAATGAATTGAATGAATGCAATCTATTTTGTCTGCTACTTTTGACATGTTGTAGTACTCAGCTTCCGCCATTGCCATCGAGATGCCATGAAGAAGGTTCCGATGTTGTTCTGTTAAAATATTTTTTTTTTTTATTATTTTAATGTTTTCTGGTCTGTAGTAGCAACTTTAATGATTGGATCTATATTTTAATTTAGATTACGTAGATTTGTTACGTGTAAGTTGTAATGTAGCTACTGTTTTATACCACATGTATTTTGGTATGGTTTCATAGTGGTAGAAACTTTTATAATTTCTTTTTTTTTTTTCTCTCTCTCTTTTTGTACTGAATGCAAATTGGAATGTGTTTTAATTAAGAGTGCGTAGATTTATTGTTTGTAAGTTGTAATCGTTGGCGAATTTATTGAAGGGGAGGGAGGGGACACAACACTTGAGTTTACTCCGGAATAGCTTCCACTCTTAAAGTAATTGCCCCCTCAGGTTAATCCGCTAATGGTTGAAATGCACCGTTTTATTTATACCACGTGTACGTAAGCTATTTTGGTAAGGTGTCATAGTGGTAGAAACCATTATAATTGGTTCTATCTTGTAATGTGTTGTAATTTATCTTACGGCGATTTATTATGCTATTTTGGTGTGTTTTCGTATTTTACCAAGGGTCCTTGTTATGAAAGTGCTCTTTTTTTTAAAATTTTCACGGAGAAGAATGTATTGCAGCTGTAATATTGAATTGAGTTAAGTTGTATAAGATGTTCTCTGCACTCATTTGCTACAATTTAATTTAATTGTAGTGTTACAACTGCAATACATTATTCTCCGTTGCAAATGCTTAAAAAAAGAGCACTTTCTTAACTTGGAGATGGATGGGGGCCAGCGTTCTAGAACCTTGCCGATGCCCATTACCGAATTTAACCCCTTTATTCAGTTGAAGAGAGTAGATTTCGGGATTAGTATATTTGATCACAATGCCAAATATAATCAGTAATATACCTATGTATATGTTACTCGATTGGACTCGATACATAGTGGGAAGTACAGTGTGTCCGAAAAGTCACCGAACACGGACCGTATTACTAAAAAACTAAAAGGAATGATTAGAAACGCTTTCAATGTTGCCAGAGGCAAAAAATAAATAAAAAAAAATGCAAATCGAATATATTAACACACACAACTCACTGAGATAAATTATTGCAACATTTCTGTATATCACCGAACATTCTAGACAGCCATTTATTGAATTTGACAAAAAAGTACGTTGATGAAGTCTTACAAACTTTGCATAATGGTATTATTGAGCTATTCCCAAAATCCACGTTTTTGCAATATTACTAGCCACATTGGCAACACTGCTGCTGTCATATGTCACTGACAGACGTATTTTATCTCTGGCTAGCACACTAACGTACTTCTAAGGAAGAAGGAGAAACTTTGTTTCGAAAATATGCGATAACCTACATACACCGGGTCCAAGTCAGAACGCCGAGCAGCCATAATTATAGTTAAGCTAAACGGTGTTTTCAGAAACTAGTATAACAGTACCTGAGTGATCTTGGCAGACGTCTGCCAAAAAATCTTACAAAAAATTCAGGGTTGACATAAAATGATATTTATCAGACTTTTATTTTCTTTGTTGGCAGATGTCTGCCAAGGTAACCCAGGTTATAACAGTAACCATTATATCAAAATAACTGTTTAAAATAATAATCTAAATAACAGGTTGAAATATTCCCTTAGAACTGGAATCATTTATTCTCAACTTCAAAGAAGCAATATAAACACATATTTGTAGATCAGCTTACTTACCTGTGGCCTGTTATGTGTGCAGTATCACATGTTACGCAAGTATATAACAGGGTACCTGGAAGGCGTATACGAGGAAGGAAAATGGACTACGGGTAGGACTTGGTAGAGTAGTTCACATTATAACTGTGAGAAACTTATTTCATGATACTATCTGGGATAAATTGCAAGAAAAATCTTAATCTACACTTAAAAGTTGGAGTTGCAGTTAGCAAAGCGTGCCATTAAATATGTTGCTGGAAGCATACAAGGACGATTGATGAATGTCGGCATAAGAATTGAAACTCGACTTGGAAGCAATTTGCTCCGGCTTAATCCAGGTTTACCATAGGGAAAACTTGATTAAGTAGAGAAGTACCTGGACTGATGCCTACTACTATAAAACAAACTTAACGTCTGAGCAAGGAATACAGTAATTGTATGGGATTCTTCAGAGTGACCAATATTTTTCCCTTCAGCAACTGTCGCCGGTACCCGGCGGGTTACTTACTGTACGTCAAATATTCAGGAGTCGAAATCGATGTTAAAAAGCCGGTCCGCTCTCAGACCACTGATTGCAAGTGATAGCTTAGTAGATTTCCGTTGAAAAGAAAGAGCTATTACTGTAGTGTGAACCAGAGCAGAAAAGCACTGGAAATGCGTGGGATGAGTGTTTTAGCTGAGTGGGGAGGGGGGGTCTTGGAGTAGGGACCTCAGAGGATACGGATCGGATATCCGAATCCGAAGATACGAATGTCCTAAACTCGGAACCGGGTATGGATATTCGAAACTTGGATCTGTAGCACATGAAAAGGTGTTGTAATTATTTTAATGCTCAATTTAAGTGTATAATGGTTATTTTATTTACTTTGGAGAGCTACTGTAGATCAGATAGAGCAGTTTGGTAGTTCTTGTGGAGTTCCTAAAGAAATAACATAATAAAGGCAGTTTTCCTGGAAAAGAACAACATTATTTTACAACTGGCCATCTCGGGCTCCTGACCTTAATCCTTGGAAATACCTAAAGAGAAGTCTGCTTAGTCTAGGTTTGAGGATACCTTTATATTTCCAATTCTGAATGGATTTCGAGAGATTTCTTTTCTATAAATTTTATTTAACAAATAAAGATAAAACAATAACAAATAAATAAGGAATAAAGTAACAAGTTATCTTGAGAACTTCGGAAATGTTTCGCCAAGGAAAATTTCACAAATATAAATTAGAACGAACTTCGTGAGGCGAAGCTCTCACTCCATTGAAGGGAATTTGTAAATGGGGAGTTACAATAATGATCTTTCTTGCGTTACATACAAATAATAAGATTCACATTAATAATTAATTTACAATATTCAAATTGGATAATACTCAAGCTATAACTTAAATTACTAACACAGAATAAGGGAATAAGGATCGATCGAATAGATTTAACAGAGAGAGAGTGAGGGAAGCATATTTAAACAAGAGTAATCATATCATCGCACATAGCCAAAGTCATCTTACGATTCAGTAATTCAGCAAGAGTTTCCATTGTCACTTTTCTTAACAAGCAGGCTGTTATATCCCGTATGATCTGTGACCAGAAATACCTTTACTGTTGCAATTATTTAGTACCAGAACTTCACTCTTTTTCTTCCCTTATCGTTAACACATTTATTATAACTACTTCTATTATTTCCATCTCAAAAATAGACAATTTCAAACTAGTATTATTTCTTAATGCAAATTGTGAATGAAACATAATTGCTGAAGGGATTCTGAATTATTTTAAGCAAACAAATACTAATACTCCATATCAGTCTCTGTATGGGGGACTGTAGAAAAACATTATTCTAAGTCTACTAGGTAAACTGAAATAGATCTGACCTTACTGGTAGCTGCGATGTTCGTTGTTCGTCTTCTATTCACACACTGAAATAATAAGACAAATACAAATAGCAATTTAAGCACTTTCTGATTGACTTCGTTTCCTCTGGAAATTTCGACGTGACGTTAATTATTGCTTTATCTTCGAAGAATTAGTGATTGCAAGTGTTGTTTATTTCAAGCCAAATTACGTCTTTTAATTTTTAGAAAAAACAAGGAATCTTGCGGAACTAGAAATTAAGGATAGAAGAGTCCATCTTTCCTGTTGATCAATTCTGAAAGGATATAATGCCGAAGCCAACTTCAGTTTCGTTGTTTCCAAAATTCTGTTGTTACAGCAACAATATGTTCTCATTTCCAATCCTGTTAAGTGGCATGATTTCATCATATATGCGATTCATTCTCAAGACATTCATTTTCGTTGTCTCATATCCTTTCTTGCAAACACGGTTTATGAACCATAGACCGTTATCATTCCATAATAAGGAAAATAGGTTGGGATTTTGAATAAGTTAGGAAGGGTTGAAATATAGAAGGAATAAATTAAATATTCTGAAACAGATTATTTAATTTATCTGCCACAGATCCGCTTTCGGATATCTAAAGCACGATGCGAAATCCGGATTCGTGTGATTTCGGTCGCAGATTCCAAGACCCAATATTCGGACTTTGTTATTATGATACCAGACCGCCGTAGCTCAGTAGTAGAGCATTGGCGTAGCATTCGAGTAATCGCCATCCCAGCACGATTACTGGGTTCGATCCCGGCGGCCGACCATATTGACAGATTTTTCCACAGTCACAACAGGCAAATATCGGGATGGTACCTTCAACATAGGTCCTGGCCTTTGGGACCTTCCCGAATTCTTTCATCTCCCCTTTTTGTTTTGTTTTGTTTTTCTTAAATGAATTTTAAAACAAAGGCGAAAAACAGTTTGTCACTTGAAAAAAGGATCCGATGTGTCACGAAAATTTAACCGGACATTTTAAAAGTGGTTAAATAAAAACAGGCTCAGATTTCGCATTAACCGTAAATTTGTGCAATGTTTCCTAACGTTTTATTTCTTTTTGTTTTTTTTTATTTTGTGTAATATTTGCTTTTTATTTCAAAACATGATTTGCTGTATCTGGTAATAAATATCCTAATTATTTTGTACTAAAACTATTCATATCTTTACTAACTATAAAAATAGCAAGCAAAATAAAATACTTTATTTGAAATTTATTAATTTTAACCTACAAAACCCTAGCTCAGTTTATTTTTTCACCTCTCTTACGAACTCCACGTTGAGAAATCCTGCCCTGGCCAATACCTTCCAATCCTCAGCCTACCTCATCCCGGCCTGAGTCAAAGAAAGAAGAGAGAGAGGCTCTTTCTTCTTTCTCTTTTCTCCCTTGCCTTCTTCTTTCTCTTCCGGAGAGAGAGAGGCCGAGATCAGGTAGGCACTAGGCAGTGGATGGGGAGGGTATTGGCCAGGGCCTTTCATAATTTACCATAAATAAAGCCAGTTTAATTCAGTGTATCTCAAACTCAAAAAATATATTTTATAGAGATAGTTGTGTTTTTTATTGTTATTGTTTTCTTGTCCAAAGTTAGTTGATAGGAACATTTATTTAATGTCCTTTATTTTTTCTAAAATACATGCTTTATTTCTCAAAAGCAGATTAATCTGGGAAAGGAGTTTAGTTTTTTTTACATCGCTGCATACTAAAAAGGAAAGGGAGGAGCGGAAAGAACATGTTTCTTCTTTCCTTTCTTTGTTACAGGGCAAAGGGTAGTCACGGTTGTGATCTGGGAGTGCGGGGTTTGGTTTGAAGAGACAGGAAGGTGCGATCAATTATTTGTTTTCCTTTTGCCACTCCAATATGTGTATTAGTAACAGAATATTATATGACTGGTTTCAATAGCACTACTCTTGCAATCCATGTATAACTCAGCAATTTCTCTCTTTCTGTGATCGTGCTTTTCCCCTGCCCCTCACAACACTCCAAAATGAAGAGTAAATGAAACAAAAATAAGACAACATTTGGTAGACGAAAAAGAAAAACGTACGAATTAGGAAAGACTATGATAATGTGCCCATACCCCAGATATTCGAGATCCGGATATTCGCGGATTAGCAATGTTGAGCTTTCAAATTTTGTGTAAAGCTGGGCGAAACCGCTACTGCGACTTACGAAAAATTACGAAAGGCTTATGGAGAAATATTCCTATCCAGGGCCGAGAACAAGTACAAAACGAACCTCGTGCGGGAAGACATCCAACCTCAAAAACTGACAATAATTTGGAAAGGCTGAGGACTCTTGTGATGTCATACCGTCGATTAACTATGAACGATCAAGTAGTAAGTTAAATTTGAATCAGTTTATTGTTCAGGGAATTTTAATACATGATTTGGGAATTATAAAAATGTGTGCCAAGATGGTTCCAAAGAACCTGACGATTGAACAGGTCCGCGCCACACGTCAGGCTAAAAGCGTTCCTGGTGTTCCTCATCCCCCTATTCTCCGAAATTCAGTTCTTATGACTTTTTATTATTCTGGCTCAAAAACTTCCTGAAAGGTCGACATTTTGGTACTTTGGATAATATCCAAAAGAGCGTAACCAAGGAGCTGAAACGCATTCGAACACTAGAAACAACACCTCCTTCGGTGTGTAACTACCTTGATTTATGGAAAGAATAAAATTCGTGGTTAAAAGAAAATTAGCCTTATTACTTTTCTATCAAACCTCGTATATATGTGTTGTCTTCAAATTCAAAGTTCGTGCTACTTACTATCATGTTTTTCGAAGTCTCGAAAGTTATCAGTCTTCATTATTATTGCTGACTTGGTTAAGATTTGATTTGCATAGTGTTGAAATCTCCGAACACAGTTTTCGTGTTAGACTTCCGAATTGGTTAAACAACCTTTCTAGCTTATCGTAAAATGTATCTTTGTGGTTATCAGCAACATCTGTCGGAACATCGACATTTATTAAAACTGTGTTGCACCATCGCGTATGTATCATATCCTTTCGCGCATGTCTTTCGCTCACGCACTCTATATTCTGAACCACTGGTAGAGTACTGTTCTGAATGAGTAATTCTGTTTCAAAATAGTGTGACCGAATTCCCCCTTAATAGAAGGCGTACTTGTCGTGCCGAATGCTATCTTGAACGTCTCACCTGACTTGTGTCACTAATATGTCCATCCCGTACTTCTCAGTCTCGCGTACCACCATCTGAAGAGCGCCCGTTTTGTATGTTCTTACAGTGCACGATCCTATTATAAGGTCTTTGTTAATTCTATTCTTGGTTAAGCAGTCCACGCCCAGATAACCGAATGGTGGACGAGTTTACCTCGGAATATTTTACCCCTGGAGTGCCGATGCCATTCACCTTCAGCCTCCGGGTGGTAACACTGAAGCTGCTTCCCTTCACCATGGATTTTTCCCCCGGAATTATCTTCCCTTAGCCTTTGTACACTCCTTTCCTACTTGCAAGTCAGCAGTACTGGTTTTAGAGCATCCCGGAATATTTCAGGTACCCACCATACCAAAGATAAATATTGGTAATGGTAGGTATGATTGTTCGTTCTCAAAATTTGACAAACCACTATAAGTAATCGTTTTGTATGATTATGAAAACGTTTATTGGATTTTTTTTAGCATAGTACAATAATTATTGATATATTGATTTCGAACATTTGCTTGCTTACAGAAAAATGACGTTGGATGAAGAAATGGCTGTGGATACTCCATCAGAATCCGCGCAAAAGTCGTATACACCAGGACCAAATGCAATTGATATTTCACCTGAGAAGGATGGTGGAATTTTGAAAGAAATAATAAAAGAAGGCACGGGTGATGAGACACCATTGTCAGGAAATAGAGTATTTGTCCATTATGTGGGAACTTTGACGGATGGATCGAAGTTCGACGCTAGCCGAGATAGAGGAAAACCTTTTGAATTTAATATTGGGAAAGGCAAGTACAGAAGGTGGAGGAAAATCTAGATCGATCTCGTAGGAATAGAATATAACGAGGACGTAAAAATAGTTGTCTCCTGTACAATTTGTCTCCAATGGAGGAAGGGTTATTATCAAATGTTATTAATTACATATGAGTTCAAAATTCAATACGCTGAGAGTGAGTTAATGGAAACTAAACATTTTTTTATCCTTATATTTAGTTGCTGTTGTAAGTTTACATCAAAGTTCCTTCCTCTTTAGTCATAAATTGACTCGCTTACTCAGGTATAATAACTAGTCTTCCTTTACAGGAAGTGTTATTAAAGCGTGGGATATCGGTGTAGCAACTATGAAGAAAGGAGAGATAGCAGTGTTTACTTGCAAGCCAGAATATGCCTACGGTAAAGTTGGAAGTCCCCCAAAGATTCCTCCAGATGCAACTCTAATATTTGAGGTTCGTAAGTAAACTCATCGTTCAGTATGCACTAATCCACGAGGTTTTAAGAAATTGTGTAGTTCTTAGTTAATTATGATGTACTTTTTTTTTGAAGTTCTATAAATCCAATTGAAGCGTCCAGTTGAAAAAAAAAATCACTAAGTCATACTTTTTACTTTTCGAGATACTTGAGGTGAAAAGATTTGCAAATGTTTTTGAAAGGGATATAATTAATATTTTGAACCTGCAGCAATAAAAGTTATATAATAACGCACCATTGTCGTCATGTTGGTGCTAATTTTATGTCATTATTACGCTTTACTGGTTTATGTTATAAAAAAGCAAATGTGGATTTAGAGATTTTTTTCGATTAAACTGAACACTTGAGTATATTTTTGTAAGAGATTATTATAAATGAGAACAGAAAAAACACGTCGAAATAATGTTTATAACCCCTTGTACAAATGGTAATGAACTGCACAATTAACAATAAGTATTGTGTACCATTAACTGTTTCTTGCAGCACACTATAAAACTCTCTCATTTTCGGGTATACACTGCAACAAGTGGCGTATGTCGTTAAGTATCTCCAATTTGAGGCAAAATGTTTTCCTTTATAACACGATTTCGGCCTGTCAGAGATAGCACCCGCAGTTCCCTGTGGTACAAAGTGAACGAGCCTGTCATTGTATATATCTCTCTTTATTTGTCAAATCTCGTAAATGTGATATCCCTGCACTGTACAATGTCTGGCACTGATCGTGATGTATAAAAAATGTTATATAGTCCATTGTAATTGAGTACCTCCACCACACGATCACCATCATCAAATGTACCATTTTTTTCGGTGACTTGTTCCGGAAGTACCATTTCGAAAAGATTTGTAGCTTGACCAAATCTTCGTAGTACTCTCGACTGTACACTTTTTCCTTTCTGAGTCGTTGCCTGTCAATAGCTGCAAAATATCTATCTATTGACACCATGGAATGTCCAGGATGATATACAGAACCTAAATATTGTGGAATACACCTTTTGCAAGAAGCTAGTGCAGATATGTGAATATGTAATGTTTTTGTTTTGACTGTAGCAATTATTGCAGAACAACAACAGTGATATCTTTATCGCCCTTGTTTTGAGGTGAAACTATCAGGGCACTTTCTCATTCGAACCTGTGGTAGCAAATTTTTCAGTAAACCTGTACATTGTAGCTTTATTTATAGCTATGTTATGATGAAGCCATAACTGTTTTCGATAGTACTCGTCTCCTGCATTCATCACAGGGAGGGGTATATTCTTCTAAAAACGAAAGCATTTTGCTGTGCAGTTAGTAACTTTTTTTGCATTTCTCTACTGCAAATAGTGGAGTAGCGATTTTTTAAATTGAAATGTAGCACTGGCAGCCATGATGGATGTTTCAGATATACGACTTAGATATTTTTTTACGACGTTAACTAGTGAAAACAGAATAGAAGAAAATCAGGATTATGTAAAAATCAGAAAATTTCTGAAAATGAACTTAGTGATTTTTTTTTTCAATTAGACCTTTAGACTTAGTGACTTTTTCAATAAGACCTTTAGTTTCGTAAAGAGTTTTCAACGTAAAGCATGTTTTCTGGAGAAAGGTCAAGTTCTCCAGAGATCCAAGGAATTCTCATTCTTGGACAGGAGTTGTCTATACTTTTCTAAAGCGACTAATACCTATTATAGGAACTTTTAAATGAAGATGTGAAAAAATGATAATTCGTTTTCAGGCAATCGGCAACTGAGGGTGGGGGGAGGGAAGGACCTTTCAAACTTATACAAAAATCATGTTTCCTCAGAGGCAAAGTAGCATTTTACTATAAAACATGGACAATTTTAGGTTCCTTACTTTCTATTTCGTGCATCCAGATCATATGTAATTTTTGAAGGGAAAATATTTTTCCTGCCTGTACTTCTAAACAACTACCAACATTGCCAGTTGAAATTAAAATATAAATAATTATGGCGATACCACTGAGCGACCCTAGCTCAGTTGGTAGGGCGTTGGTTTATTAATCAGAGGGTCTTGAGGACGATCCCTGTGGCTGCCTATCCTGACTGAGATTTTTTCTGAGTCACGCCAGATAAATGATGGGATGGTACACTCAGTCAGTTATAATCTGAGCGCACTCTTTAGCAGCTCTCAAAAAGTTCAAGTCCAGAAATTGAGCTATGTGACAACCTTGCAACAACATGAGTGACCACTACGCGGGTTTTAATACAATGAGTGTATTAGTGCAGTTTTCGAGTACTAATCTTTGTGAAGAAAATAATGTTTGTATATCTAGTCGTGATGTAGTGAAAAATATGTGAGGAAAAGTAATTAGCACTATTCTTTTGTTTTTATTGTTCATAAAATAAATTATAATACAGCGATGTTGCTATGTCTGTAATAATTAACGATGAAGTTTCGCTTATTCCCACGTGGGACGTTAAACACTGTTTTTGAAACTTCTAACAAATTATACAACATGGTTTTCATATGTATAGAATCTAACAAAATAGTAGTCAATAGAAGATTATCTCATAAATGCACGAAACACTGTAACTAAAACAAAAATCAGTTTTATATAACTTTTACTTTGCTTTTATTTCAGTAAGAGTTGAGCTTGAAGCCTGTCTTTCGTGGCCGTGCGCGGTGCTTCGCGTTAATTTTTTTTACCTTTTCGTCCATAAAGCGAAATGGAATCCCGAAGCTTGCTCTTCTTTTCTCACAAAGTTCCGTCATATATGTTCGTATTGCATGGACGTATTAGTTTGACAACGATTACCATTCCTTTAATAAGGGATGGTTTAGTCTAATAATTATATAAAAAGTTTGTTTTAATAGTCATATCAAAATGTTTAGAAAGGAGCAGTTTAATCGAGGTCATATTCGCTGATGTCAAACTTGAGTTCAGTGACTCTCTATCTGCTTTACTGTAACTTGCATGAATTCTTAAAATGGAGAAGGATAACCAAATAAAAAGCGTCTGCCAATTTTAAACACCAAATTAGGAACAGCTGGATAAATCGAGATCGCTGAACCCAAATGTGAAGTAACTTTCTCTGTATCTGTTTTCGTTTAGGCGCTAGCCCCCATTACAGATGGAGGAATCAAAATTAAGAGGTCCAATATTTTAAGGTAGCTAACAGACAGAACATACCAGGTGGACAGGAGAAATTAACGGAGCTTCCTTGTTCTTGCTCGATCAAAATCCACATTGTTCTCGCCTAAGGAATATCACTGGTTTCTTGATTTTGGTAAATTATACTATTTTAGAATTGCGTTTCTTTAAGTAAACTTACATCAGGCCGCATTGCATGAACAAAGCAGCAATATCTGAGTAGCAGAATAATGGTTCCAAAAAACGAGCTGCATTCCCCCTACTTTCTAAGGTAATTTGGAGTTGTACAAATGAGGTTGGTGTATATTATTTCCCCAAATGCATCTAATCAAATGAATAAAATATTTTACGATTTTGAAAGAAAATTATATTGGCGTAGGTCAGTGTTTCTAAGGGTGTCGCAAGAGAAGGTGAAAAAAATAAATTTAAATAGGGTTTGTAGGTTAAAACTAATAAATTTCGAAGATATATTTTAATTTTTTATTGTTTTTATAATTAGGGTCTACTAAAGTAATGTAATTTGTTGAATAGTTTTGAATAATGTAATTAGGATGTTTATTATCAAATACAGCAGATCAACGGTCATGTTTTTATGAGTCGCAGGATGAAAAAGACTGAGAAACGCTGGCGTAGGTGGAAAGCGAACCTATGATTCTCAGTGTAGAAAGTGCACATAGCTAATAACCACGCCAGCAATCTGTTGTTATCCAACGATCCAACACATCAGCTTATTCTTATTGCTTGTTTGCTTACACACTCATTTCGCTTACTTGTGTTTTCCCCCTTTTTCTGATATGATTGTATTCAGATATTGTATCGTTGAGGATGAGGTCTCTCCCGACGCTAACCAGACATGTTGGGAGAGGAGAGCCGAAGCTCACAACTGTGATCGCAACTGTCTTTTATTCACAGCAGCTCCCCAATTGTATAGTATTACGATTGATTCAAACATTTACATAGTTGAAAATAACACAAAAAATTGACATCTATGTACAAAGTAGTTCTGTAAACATTTCTCCATGACTCAACACTACCTTCAGATCCGAAGCACAACCATGGGTACGAGAATGGCACCTTCTTATGCTAATCTGTTTATGGGCAAGCTTGAACATGATTTCCTACAAACTCAACCCTTGACCCACTACTTTGGATAAGGTTCTTGGATGATATCCTGATGATATGGAGTCATGGCGAAACTAGTCTCAACACATTTTTAGAACAGCTGAACCAATTCCGTGTTGACCAGTTCACTTGGTCCATCTCTAACAAAAGAGTCACATTCCTTGACGTGGACATCACTTTAGAAAACAGCACCCTCAATACTTTCGTTCACATAAAACCTACCAACCACATGCAGTATTTACACTACTCAAGTTCCCATCCTTACCACCATTAAGAAAGCGATTCCTTTCTCCCTTGCACTCAGAGGACAACGCTTGACCCACCACCTGTACTACTGAAACTTACAAGCAACGCCTTCAGGAAGCCCTAGTCAACCGTGGCTACCCACCCAACCTTGTAACCAAACAGATTCGCCGTGCAACCTCACACATCCAACCCACTCAAACCCTTAACCAATCGTTGCTCAACTCATCGGCTCTAATCACCCAGTTCCATCCCAAACTAACGAAGGTCAAACAAATCCTACACTCCCATTTCCACATTCTCCAATCTGACCCAGACACAAGATCAGTATTCCCACCAAACCTAGATTAGTTCTTCAACATCCACCTAATTTTAGAAACATCTTAGTCCATACAAATCCTTCCTCACCACCACCCCAAACCGGTGCCCATACATGCATGAGACCCAGATGTAAGACCTGCTCCATTTTCATCACTTTTCCCACAGTCACTATCAATACTGCTAATGGCTAATACACCCTATGCCCCAAGGGTACATGCCACACCTCTAACGTTATATACATCCTAACCTGCAAATTTTGTGATCCTTTTATGTGGGGGGGGGGGGGGTGAAACAGGTAGACCTCTCAACGTTCGTATTAATAACCATCGCCACTTTTAATAAACCGGATGCCCCAGTCGCCTTACACACCGAGTCTCACAACACCCATTTTGACCTATCTTTCCTGGCTGCCATAATTCACATTTTACCCACTACAACCAGTACCTCAACACGCCGTCTGTGGGAAGGGGTCTTTATCCATGGTTTGAGCGCGAAAATGTATCCCGGACTCTAACCCGTTTTCTCTGCATTTTCAACACTTTTTCTTCCATAATCCTAACCAGTATTTACACGCTGTACAGTTGTCAATTGTTCCACGCGCCATTAAGTAGTGATGGGAACTTCGATTCATTTTGGTGAATCGATTCATTTAGTCCAATTCACGAAAATGATTCGCTCATTTGATTCGTTCATATGAATCGTTTTCTTTTCCGCGTTTTGTGTTGGTCCCGAATGCAGTGCAAAGGCTAGGGACGAAACCAACTCTCGATCATATGATTCGCTCATGAATCGTTTTGCGTTAGTCTTCTGAGTTGCTGTGCTGCGCATGGCAGACAGCTATTTCTCCCCAAAATTGCGTTGTCCGTTCTGTTGGTCTTCTGCTTTGTTCTACGGCGCGATAGAAATGAAAAGAGCGACAGGAAGAGAGCGCGAGAGGGAGGGGGAGAAACTTAGAACTCTCAGTGTTTCAGCTTCACTAACTTGAAGTGTTTGATCCTGAGCCAAAGAGGAAACATTTTATTGATTTTGCGGCAATTATTTGCGGATGAACCACTCCAAAAGTTTCGTAATTTTTCATACGTTTGTTTGTCAATGTGAACTTTAGATCATCCTAAACAGGTCCTTCAAAACAGTATTCGATTTGTGCAATTTTCAGACGAAGGAGGAGGGGGGGGGATTTCTTAGGTATCGTAGAGGACTTGAAGAGGCGGGGCGGAAATTTGAAAGTATAAACATGATGATGATGAACACAAAATAAAAAAACTGTGACTTTGGAACTCGTTAAGTTCATCGCCACAGTAACAATCGTTCTCCGTTAAATTCTATATTGGGCAATATCAAGATGGTTTTATTTATTTACTTGTTAGAACACTATGTTTATGCTCAATTAAAGTGTGTCTTCTAATCTTGTCGTCCCAACGAAGTCTCGGTCTTGCCAACGGCCTCTTTCCCCCGGGTTGCCAACGTTTTCCACATTACGTCCACACGGCCTTCCATCGAATAATAATAATAATAATGCAATTGATTAAACATGTACCTTCTACTCTTGACTGCCCACATAGGCAGTCGTGTGGTCTGAGGCGTCAGACCAGTGTCTCCAAGGTTCCGGGTTCAGATCCTGGTTCAAATAAAAATAATAAAGTTGGTTTGAGATTATGAGCAGGGGTGTGGAGGTACCAAGGAGTCGCCTTAGTACTAGGGCGTCATTTGTAGGGGGAAATTCCTGGCATCTCGTGTGTTTTCTTTTGTACCGCTTACCCGTTTTCTTGTAAGGAGGGACAGAAGTGTATTTGCCTCCAGTACTCCAATAAGTACGGATAAGCATTAATTTTCTCCCTACCTCTTTCGGTAAGAAATAATGAACTGCTTGATATTGTAATGTCTTCATTGTTATCAAGAAATGAGTAAAATTAACGCCGTAGTTCCATAAATTCATGCCGAGCCAAAGACGCTTTCTTGCCCAACTTCCGGAAATACCAGTAGTAGGTTATTTCGTTTCCAACAATGAATTTAAACCAAAAACCCGGTTAATCTCTTCCCTCCCCCCGCCTGCCGACGTTGCCAATATATTGTTTGCAGAACATTAAGATCATAGGGTAATATCAGTAATTATTGATATTGCATAAGATTGAATATTAAGTTACTTTTGGAAATGAGCTAAGGCATAAGTTATTTTTTATATATATGTTTCCAGATTTCGGGATCCACTATACGCTACTATGCAGTGTAATACGGTCCTCCATATCCCAAGCTTAAAATGTATGTAGGAAAACAGTCAAGGAAAATGTTTGCATATAGAGGAAAACCCTAACCCGCTCCCCGCCTACAGAAGTGAACGAACAATGTTTCAAAATAATGTTCGCCTTCTGTTACACTTGACTACTTCATTTTCCTCTTTTCCCTTTCTTCCTCATTCCTTTATCTCCAGATTTGTTTTATCTTCTCTCTGCCTTAAATTCTTCCAAATGAGGTTAATTTTATAACCTTTATGATTTATTGATTTTCTCGAGACTGTAAGATTAAGAATAGAGAGATGCATCTACTTTGTGACCTCTTTTAGTTTCATTTATGGGCTGAGCAGACTGTTTTGGCCTATGCTCGCCACATGTATGAGGGATGACATTCTTCTGCAATTACTTTCGGGCAAGGTAGTGGCTGGGCCCTTGAGTAATTCATCTGGTGTAACTGGAAAACCTCAGTCAGGGTAGCCGGGAGCGGAGTTCAAACCCACGTGCCTCATAAGGGCGCCGGTCTGAATTTCGTGACATTGCTACGGGAACTGAGCTACCTCTTTAGCCTACGTTGAAAGATATGTTATACTTAGGGGCGTAGACTTATCGGTGGGCTGTGTGCATTTTCGATCATCAAATATTGAAATTGTCTTTGCACTCCCCGTCCCGTATGTTTAAATTACTATTTTTATATGCCACTACATTTTTTTTTTAATTCCCTATTTCGTACACTATTCGAGTAGTTACGGTGGATATATGCTACTCGATAGTGAGCAAATTATTCTCACATTCGAAAAATGTCTTCGAACGCTACTAATAATAGTATATACTTTGTGCATTAAAAATAAAAACATAGATCTAAGAGAAGAGGAAAAATACTAAGACACTACGTAATGTCGCGGTGACTCAGTGGTAGAGCGCTCACTTCTGGTGCATGTGGTCTACGGTTTGATCCCGCCTCGTGTGATGTGGGCTTTGTGGTGGACATACACCGTGTGCGTGGGTTTTCTCATTATTCTGCAGTTTTCCCCAACTTTCTTACTCCCACCAATCATCCCATCATCATTCATTCGGCCTGAACAAAGTTGCCTAAAGGCCTTAACTAAAATTCAAACTAAGACACGATCAACGTTATACATTTGAGGGCACCTTTGTTGTCTGAAAATCTGTCACTCACTCTGAGTTAAAGATCTGATTATGTAGAAGTAGTAGTAGCAATGTGCCCCGAATTATTGTAATAGAGACTTTTTTTAGTGTCGTATCCAGTGGTAAATTTGACAAATATTAACTAGGGATGGCATGGTTGGGATATTCGAACTCAATTTTACTGTGTAGCCCCACATTTGTTGTTCGTCCTATCATAAAGCTAAATACCGAATTTCAACTCTGGATTTGAAGTAGCACACAAGCTCTAGCTGATATTAGACATTAACAAATTTACTAATGACATCAAAGTTAAATTTCTAACATTTTCCTATCGAATATGAAGAATTTTAAAGAATATAGTTTAACAATACAAAATGTGAAACTGTAATAATGCATGTAGTATTGTAGCCTTGTAGGTGGTTAAAATGTTAATCTGCCAGCAAAAAAAGATTTTAGTTATGAAAAATATTTCGTTTCAACCAACTATGGAGGAATTGTTCATTTCCTTTCTTTGGACTAGGGAAATGGCATCCCACCGCGTCCCCCTCAACTCGATCACTGGTCGTATCCATGAGAAAGAGACGTTTACGAACAGTGACGTACGCAGAGGGGCTTCATGGGGTCAGCCCCTAAAAAAAATTGTTTTTTGTGAAATTAGTATCGTTTTTGGCAACAATATGCATTTTACGTAAGTTTCGCACCCAGACAGGCCTCGGACTCCCCCCTCAAGACCAACTTCTGGGTACGTGCCTGTCTGCGAAGCAGAATCTAGGGATCAGGTGGTTCAGATCACCCAAAGATCCAATTTCTATGTGAAATTAGAATTTTAGTAGTAATTTAATGTACATAAAATTCGTATACAACCCTACTTTGACTCCTCTTCTAAAGAAAGGATAGATGACTGTCCAGAGTTTTTTCTCCCCCATTATCACTGTCCCATGGAGTCACACGGTCACTCACAAGCATTCAGCATCTGGAGCTAACGAAAAAATCTCAAGTTTCGTCTCTTCTCCCCAACATCCTTCTCCAGGAACTATTGGAAACGCAAAAACATTCATTTGAGTTCATCTGGTGAAAATACACGTTTAGCGAATCCTCTGCTTTAGGTTTTTGAGCTGTGCGCGGAATAGTTCTGGATGTTCAGAACTATTTTACTTCAACTCATACGGCAAAAATTACAGTTCGTGGAAGATCTCTAGTTGTCGAAATAATTAAAGTGTTATTTGAAACGGTCAGTTCTTAAACGGACTCTTGGCGTTTGAAAACTTGTGCTGTTGCGTGAAGTGCCGGGTAGTTGTGGTGCGATACGGTTTCTGTGTGTATTTTTAGTCGAGTTGTGTGAGCTTTTTTTTTTTATATATATAAATTATAACAGATTACACTATGGAATCAGGATCGAGAAAACGCAGTAACTTGTGGACATCTTTTACGCAGGTGGCACCAGGAAAAGCGAAATGTGGGTTTTGTTCTTCTATTATTTCTTTCAATGGTGGGGCTACAAGTAACCTAGGCAGGCACTTAAAACTGAAACATTGCGGGATTCAAAATGGAAGACAGGAGGAAGCAAGAAACTACAAACAAACTAACACTTCTGCGGAGACAAATTCTGTTGTGCCTGATCCTTCTGTACCTTCATGCTCAACAGCTACTGAAACCGTGGATACATCGAATACCGTGTTAGGACAGAGTGTGTTCAAATCAAAGACAGCTTGTCAAACACGAGTGAGTGACTTTGTGGTTAAGAAGTTATCCGCTGGAAGAGTCAAACACTTAGACAGGCAGCTAGTTAAAATGATAGCGAAGGAATACCAACCTCTATCTTTGGTAGAAGATACAGAATTTAGGGAGTTCGTGAGACTGCTGAACCCTTCGTACATTTTACCCAGCAGAAAAACACTGTCTTCAGCTTCACTCCCCGTAATATACAATGAAGTAGCAGAAAAAGTTCGGGAAGAGTTAAGAAAAGAGGTTAACGCGGTTGCTATCACAACAGACGGCTGGACCTCTATTACGAATCAAGTTATATCGCCGTAACAGCCCATTTTATAACAAGTGATTGCCAGCTGAAGACATATCTTCTAGATTGTTATGAATACAGCGATAGTCACACGGCCGACAATTTAGCCAACGAACTTAAACGTGTTCTACAAGAGTGGGGCGTGTTGGAAAAGGTTGTAGCTGTTGTGACAGATAATGCTGCAAACATGAAGGCTGCAGTAAGGAAGTGCGGTTTCAGACACATTCCGTGTTTTGCGCATAAAATTAATTTGGTAGTGCAAGACGCGATTAATGAGATCGACGAAATTCAAAAGAAAGTAAAGGCTATTGTGGAGTTCTTCAAGCGAAGCCCTCAAGCAGTTGCAAAGCTACAGGAGTTGCAGAAAAGAATGGGTTATCAGGACTTGAAACTTAAGCAGGACGTGGTAACAAGATGGAATTCTACCTTTGACATGATCAGAAGGTTGCTAACAATCAAGGAGCCCGTCCTCTACGCTTTAGGCCTTTTGAATCCTGGGCTTAACCAAATATCCGAAGAAGAATGGACCATTCTCCAAAAAGCGTGCGACATTCTTAAGGTTTTCGAGGAGGTGACAACCGAGATGAGCGGAGAGAAGACAGTAAATATTTCCAAAGTTCTCCTGCTAAAAAGGGCTCTCTTGAGACATGTCAACTCAATTGCCGCTGAGAAGAATTTACCTGCACAAATCCAAAATATGTTAAAGACCCTGACAACACAAATCAACTTAAGATTCAGCACCATTGATTCAGAAATTATTTATACTCAAAGTACTTTGTTGGACCCGAGGTTCAAAAAACAAGGATTTGATGTAGACACAACATTCAGATCAGCATACAAAAGTCTGTCTGAAAGAGCCAGCAGAGTGAACATGTCTCAGGAAGAAAACAACAGTAATCCAGTGCACGTAACACCATTGCCCCCTCCATCATCTCTTTGGACCGACTTCGACTCCAAGGTTCAACATATTGTATGTATACGCAGCCCCACCGCAGCGTGCATAGCCGAACTGGACAAATATTTACAGCAACCTCTGATTATTCGCACAGAAGATCCTTTGGCATGGTGGAGGGAGAATCGAATTGTCTATCCTCGTCTTTTCGATGTTATGAGAAGAAGATTGATTGTGCCTGCAACTTCTGTCCCTTGCGAGAGAATTTTTTCAAAAGGTGGTCAATTGCTAACTGAAAGGCGAAACAGATTGTCTCCGCAGAAAGTTTCCCAACTCATATTTCTGCACGTAAACATGTAAGGCCTACATCCGCTTTCCATAGTAGCTTACTCTTAAATTTTAGTTGCGGTTGTGAGAGTTTAATTTCATTGTTGTAAATATGTAAATATTGCGAGATAACATTTTTTTTTTTGGGTAAAATATAGAAATTTGAGTGTGACATTATAGAACCGTGAAACTGCAAGTGTTACGTCCCCCCTCCCCCTCCACCTTTCTGAACCTACATTTCAACGCAAAGTGGACATCAGAACTAACTAAGCAAGACGCACACAACTTAACGTGAGTGAGCAACACTGGTTCCATTCCATCTCCTCCTCTTGCAGTAGCAAGAAGCTGCGAAAGCAGGTAAGTAACCAGAACATTTTTTCTTCATTACTCGCTTGTGTGACTTGAATGTTTTTAGGATTTTTCCTTCAGTAAAAACATACACTCGCGCTCTTCCTTCCTCCTCGCGTTTCCAAATCTTTCCAGTTTCAGCGCAGACTAAAGGAAGGCTGGTTTCAGTTTTCAGAGGTCTCCGTTTTGTTGATTTATGACTTACTGCTCGTGCATAAGAGCCTCCCAACCTTTCTCACCCAAGTCGATCATCAGAAGAGCGCGAACAAGTTTCCTATTTCGATCATTCCTGGACTGAAAAAAGCAATTCACAAAATGAATCGTTTCAGCCAAATGAATCGATTCAGTTCTCGCAGTGAATCACAATTCTTTGATTCACAGCGATGATTCGATCTTTGTGATCGAATCGTTCATGAACGACACAACACTACCATTAAGCATTCAACTGTTCTCCAAACGATGCACCGTCCGCTACTTGTCGCTACTTTCGTCCTAGTCTTTTGTTCTATCCATATGTGTTCGTCTCTCTTCCTCTGCAGCAAGTCTACGATATTAAATCGAAATATTGCAAAAAACTATGTGAAAATTGGTGTTGTGTACGTGTGTGTATGTTTATTTTTCTACGGAACATATACGCTGTAAGTATCTTCCTTACTTTTCATCATAAATTTACCTTTTATATATATATATAAAATTCACAGTCATATTCAATCCACTACTGGATGAGACCTCTCGCGGCCGCTGACCAGACTTGTTGGGAGAGAACATCCAAAGCTCTCAACTGTGATCACCACTGTCTTTTATTCACAGCAGCTCCCCAATTGGCGGTAACGCACTCGACTTCAGTGCTAGCTGTCCCGGGTTCGATTCCCGGTGGGGGCTCAAAATTTCTGTGTTCACCCAGCATCGTGAGGACAATTGGGGAGCTGCTGTAAATGAAAAACAGTGGCAAACACAGTTGTGAGCTTCGGCTCTCCTCTCCCAACATGTGTGGTCAGCGTTTCAGCAGTAGACCAACTCCTCCCTCCGGGAGAGACCGCATCCTCTAGTGGATTGATCGGGACGGGCGTAAGCCATAGTGCTGTTACCGCCCATATAATTCATTTTATCTTTATCTAGTGCATTGAATATGGCTGTGAATTTATATAACTAGTACAAAGCCGGGAAGGCAATATAATTATTCTTTATGCGTATTTTTAGGAAAATTTAATATTGATTCGTCTATGTAACACCGACATGAATGACGAAGCTATGTAGAAAAAGTATAATGTAGTTAATAAAAATGGCCTCTGTGGGTAGGGTTCGAACCAACTTTGTCAGCTTTATGGACAAAAGGAAAGAAAACTACAACCTCGGTTACGAATCATGATGGTAACGGAAGCTTCGAGCTAAACTCTTGTTCAAATGTAAACAAAGTAAAAATTATATAAAGCGCCTTTTTGTTCAATTTTCCGTGTTTCATATATCTATGATCTAATGTTCCATTTAACGCTATTTTCGTAGATTCTATAAATATGAAAACTATATCCTACAATTTGGTAAAAGTTAAATAAATAAATAAAAAAAAAATAACGTCCCAAGTGAGAATAAGCAACACTTCATCGCTACTGATTACGAACGTGCTGATATCGCTGTATTAAATTTATTTTATGATCAATAATAGTGAAGGTATAACTTTCTTCAACCACAGAGAATGCTTGCTTGTCAGTAGAGGCTAGTCGATTTTCTTAAAATGTATTTATTGCTTTTAGGTATCTTAGGCGCAGACCGGAGAAGTTAGTAGCTGTAGAAACTGGTTTAACTAGTAAATCAATATTTGAAAACAGGAGAGTGGATACTCATGTTTTGCGACGTTGCCACATAATTTATATCAGAACTTTAGAGACCAACAAGTGGGTTTTATACAAATTATAATAAATAAATTACGACAAAGAAAATTGAGTCTGTTTTGTAAAGGAACTTATCTGTTGATGAATGGCTTATTCTTAATACGTTTGTTACAGTGGGAAACCTTTAATTTTGTAATTTGGGGTTTTGAAAGAGACCGCTCATTTTATCATTGACTGAGTACACCTTCAAACTAGTTCCTGATCGACTTCCTTCCAATACCGTCTTTGTATTCCTGACCCTGCCTCAGTGACGCTTTCGTAAAGCCTTATACATCAGTCAATTAAAATAGTACCCACACTAAATGATCTGCAGTGGTAAAATACAGATGGTTCAGTTAAAGTTTTTTTTTTTTTTTTAAAAAAAAGGAGAAGGGAAGTTTTCTCAAAATTTGAAAAATATAAGAGTCTTCTTTCTAAGTATGAAATCAAAAGTTTTATTAAAGAAGAAGAAATCATATTTTTCTTTCTTTCTTCCTGTATGCATGGCAGTACGAAAAGTATGATTTTTTTTTTTTAAATGTGCATTCACCTTGTGTACATTACTCTCAAGACAACAACTTCTTAATTTACAAGCAGACTGATAAGGGAAGTGTACGAGGTGTAAGTTGAGTTGTTTAATGACACTTTGGTTATTGAAAGTAGGCAAATAGTCGACTCCAAAACTGAAATCAGTTTCGACTGACATACAAAACTATACGAGATACTCCCTAATGTTGTCCGTTGGAGCTGACTTTAATACTATCTTTGCCCTATTTCTGTGCACTTGTTAACTTCAAGTTTTCTGCTCCTCGCTTCCAGTCTTGAATGAAATATGCTTTTTACAAATGCCTACTCTGTTCATTACTTCTATGCAGTACTGTTTTGATAGTGCTGGTGAGAACTATGACTAGGGTGTCTACCACCCTGGAATACTCAGGGAATTTTATAAATCTGGAAAACTCAAAGAAATCTATGGTTTTTAAGGGAAACTCAGAAAAATTTATGAGGTGGACCTGTCCACATTGGTAAGAGCACTGTCCTGGTAAGGCGGAGGTGGTGGGTTCGAACCCCACTGCTGCCTGGATTTTTCAGTGTGTTAAAATCCTCTGTTTTAAAGTAGTTTTTTTTTTTTTTTTTTTTTTTTTGAAATACCGATAATTTACAAGATGCTCGGACTGGGTGGTGGTGGGATAATTTCAAGTCAAAATTAATAGACACCATGTACACATTTGCTTTTATGCGATGTGCTCATTGTTCAACTTTTTATTGTTACCATTATGCTGTAAACTACAGACAGGGAAATGCCTTCAATAGCTCGTATTTATATATGACAGTGCATTGCTACGTGACGTTTGAAGCCTTGTAACTCGTAAACACACGAACGTCAGCCGAAACGTATTTCAGTTTTGGAGTAGACTATCTGTCTTCTTTCTATGACCCAGATATCAGTAACCAACTCAACTTACAGCCCGTACATTTCCCTTGTGAAACTAGAGAAACTTTAGTTGTTTAGAAAGTGACTGGATTTATTACGGCACTACTGTATTTCATACTATACTCAAAAGACGATAATTAACTAAATGAATAAAAATACCGCATGACCTACGCGAAATCATTATATTACATTTGTACGTAGATGTTTCTTAAGCAGCATGTTTAAAACTTGAAATAATATTTCATCCATTTGTTTTGTTCGGCGCCTTTCTTCATATCTTAAATCTTCAGTGAGAGGTCATACATATTTTTTTGGAGAGGTTTACTGGAAGCAGTTGTTGTTTTCTACAGTGGAGAAGTGTTTCCATTTCTATTCAGGGGTTTTTTTTTTTTTTTTCAATTTTCGTTTGTATTTGTGCTCAGTAATTTTTGTTTGATGAAGAAATTATGATTTTACTACTTAAAGGAAAAAGGTTTCTACTCTGGCATATATTATTTGAAACAACGTATTTTCTAGCAGAATTCTTTTTTGTCAGTCTTTACAGAAGTTCAGAAAGTATTATTTTGATTTATATTATTTTCAGATCGAGTGTATTAAATGGCGGGGAGAAGATCTGACAATTAAAAAAGATGGTGGTATCATCCGTTATCAGTTAGTTGCTGGTGAAGGCTACAGTTCACCAAATGAAGGCGCACTTGTTGATGGTATGTAGCTCCTAATGAGACATAACCCTTCAAATAAATTATTGTAACTTTTAGAGAAAGAAGACGAAGACGATTTATTGTAGAATTTATTGCCACCGAACTAAAACAAATCTATGATTATCTGTTGTAGGACATGTTTTGTAATGATAAGTACAAGTGAATTAAAATTCGATTTTCTGCTGTGAAGAAATTTACCCAAGCTTTCGACATTTCGCAGCATCTTAAGACTTGGGATAACAAAATGTACAGAATTGATTTTGCATGATCGAATGAGAAGGACGTGCGTGAATATACAATATTGACAGGTGCTGCTATTAATATATTTGTTCTTCGTATGCTAGCTTTACGTACGTGTAGCATGTTTGAAATGAAAATGTAAGGAACTGGAAGCGCAATGTATTCTGTCGAGAACCCGTGAATTTGTTATTTTGTGTGAAAACTAACCATTTCATTAGAGTGTCCTTAGCAAACTGTGCTACAAGTAAAATTATGGTAAATGTTAAGATTGATCATAAAGTAGGAAACAAATTTGGTCAAGTTGAATTTTTTCGTATTATTCGAAATAGTGTCCATTTTGATTATACTACATGTAATTATCATCTTGTGTTTAAAAAGAAATAACTGATCTATGAATTAAAGGTTCACAATTTGTTGTCAGTCCATTGAGTTTCAGTATAGGACTTAACACTATATAAAATGTACAGAGAAGTAGGTATGGACATGAGAGGTCAGGAGCAGACTGCCCACGAGGGAAGTGACATGGTAGGCAGTGAGATGTCATCGTATGGCGACTTGATTTTTGGACGGTGTGCTGCTAATCGTACTCATGTTCACATCTGCTTCTTTAAGTGAGTTTATCTAGTTTTCTTTTCACGAAGCTAATGCCAGGATGGTATCTTCAGTAAGACCCTGGCCCTCCCCTTTCTTCTACCTATTCCATTCCTGCCTGAGCCCAAAATGCCATAAAGTTTTTTTTTTTAAAAAAAAAGAGCGTAAGTAGTGTGAAGTACACAGCGGAAATATTAAGTGCAATTAAGAAATGTAAGAGGAGATAGAGCGCGGAAAAGTTCTCTTCCACAGGGTCAGGTGCTTCGTACTAATGTGCAACTTACATGGTGCCGTGTTGGTGGAATGGTTAAGGTTTGGGTTTGTAAACTGAAGGGTCCTGGCTTCAAATCTCGGCCTAGCACTTTCATATTCTTCGTAAGATTTTGTTTTTTGTTCAGTAGTTCCACTTGGGAATCTAAGTTTTTGCCTTTTTTCACATTTATTTCTACTTGTGTAAATAACTAATATTTTGGTTGACTGTTTTGTTTTCATGGCAGTAACGAAATGTAGTGACCACTTGTGATTCATTCGAAACTTTTGCTTTTTTTTTTAGGCAAACAATAAGATAAATTTCCAGAGCGCAATGGGTTTCATATTCGGTTCCTATTTATTTGTTTATATTTTAACAGTGTCTAAATATTGATTCCCTGAATTCTTTCTATATTGCTGATTTTGCACATAATAATATAACTGTATCTCGCACATTAAAATCAAATAAGAAGGGGTGGGGTGGGGGTGGGTGATCAGAAAAGACCTATTTTGAAATTCGTTCCTCCGGTTTCTGAAAGATTGCTTGTTACATAGACAGCACTTATACAGCGACAATATTAAAGTATTAAGAAGATTGTAAATCCAAAGGAAACGTGGTACACTGACGCGAGATAATGTTTTTTACAATTTAAAAATCTCATATAATCTAACAAAATACATAGTAATCCGTAATGTTAATATTTAAAGTTTAAAATATATATTAGTTTTGGTGTAATCGGCAATCATTCCAGGGTCTAAGTCCCCTTGGTTATGGTGCTTCATTGTAAGAATGAATTTGTGAAAGCGTTCACACTATTTTTTTTTTTTTCAAACAACTCCAAGTAGGTTTGAAAAATCTAAACCTTTAGTAACCTTTTACAATCATGTTCTTGTAGTTATCAGTCACTATGGAAATGTAGTCAGCATCCTTTATGTTGCTTTACAT
This sequence comes from Lepisma saccharinum, assembly GCA_022664845.1. Taxonomy (NCBI): domain Eukaryota; kingdom Metazoa; phylum Arthropoda; class Insecta; order Zygentoma; family Lepismatidae; genus Lepisma; species Lepisma saccharinum. The sequence continues at coordinate 20,897 of JAGDQP010009724.1, read as the reverse complement.
TGACGTGGATGAAGTCCTAGAGGCAAACCCGAGTACGTTGGATCTTTCAACAGTTTCCAGATTTGTGGCACAATAAAATATACCATTTATTTAACTTTACTATCATTTTCCTCAAATGACTGAAGGCCTGACCTTCTTTATGAAGATCTTTTACAAGATGTTTCATTAAGCCAAACTTTGTTAAACTCTGAGGTATAATGATTTTACTCTACCAGTGGAGTATTTTACGCTACCAATCGTAACGTCTTTATATTTGAATTTCTCCACGAACAAGGCCATGTTTCATAAATTTCTAGTTTCTTTCACTGCCTATTACATCCAGATGAAGATTATAACCTACATAGCCACTGACTTTACCATTAGTTTATCATAAAAAGGGAGCAGAGGGTTGAAAATATGTAAAGATATAATTGTAAAACTTTTTGTTACCGTTTCGTCATACAACATTCCTGAAGGGAATTTTTGACATATTACAAACTAGATTTGAAATAGCTGTTTAGTAATGTAATCGATCGTGGTTCTGCGACTGTGAATTAGTTGTTAGAAGTGGAGAAATCAGTCTTTTTGAGGCTAAAATCGTGAAACTTGTAGCGAACAAGCCAGGCAGTCTATATAGTATCCGTTAGTAGTGCTCCTGTCAGGAGGCCTTGTTGTAAATAAGACAATGTTCTTGTGGAGTTGACTTGTCCAGAAAAACGAGTAAACAGATTACTTTAATAGGGAAGAAGTACAAGCCCGTAAATGTATATGTCGAAATGTGTTGCATGCGTTGCTATCAAATGTCTTTAAAAAGGCTATTCAATAACATAATGCTGTTACACGCATAAGACCTTAACAGAAAACATTTAAGAAATACAGAAGTTTATAAATAAATAATACTTAGATTATTATGTAACCATTACAATGTACCAGGTGTATAACCTTAAATCCGCTGTTTTGTAGTCAGCAAAACACATGGTGTGTTCATAGAAAGCACAAAGCAAGTTATTCAAAGTATTTTCCCTCGCTGGCTACACATTTTGCCCACCTCTCGGGTGGATACCACGCCAAAAAAAAGTCCTGCTCTTTCGAAGCAAACCACTCATCCAGTCATTTTCGGACGTCTGCATACGAATCGAAGTGCTGCTCAGCGAGGGCGTGGCCCATCGACGCAAACAGATGATAGACTGTATGGGGCCAGGTCTGGTGAATAAGTGGGATGGGGTAGTACCTCCCACTTAAGTGTCTCCAAGTATTTTTGGACCACTTTTGACGTGTGCGATGGGGCGTTGTCGTGGAGGAATATCAGCTTCTCATGTCTTTGTTGATACTCTGGCCTTTTTTCACACAGAGCACGGTGCACGTTGATCAGTTGTTGGTGGTAGCGGTGAGCATTTAAAGTTTGACCCGGTTGCAACAGCTCAAAGTAGACGATATCCTGTTGATCCCACCAAACACACAGCATTGTCTTCCGTCCGAAGCGATTTGGTCTCGAGGAAGATGTTGATGGTTGGCCGGGATCAACCCACGATTTCTGGCGTTTCGGATAAGCGAAATATATCCACTTTTCATCGCCCGTCACAATCCGATGCAGGAACGACTTTCTTCTTTGTCTGGCGAGCAACATTTCGCATGTGTGTTGGCGTCTCTCCAGCTGCCGATCGGTCAATTCATGCGGCACCCATTTTCCGATCTTCTGAACCTTTCCCATGGCACGTAGACGCAAGAAAATGGCTGCTTGAGTAACGCCCAATTGTTCGGCAAGCATTTGTTGCGATTGGGTATCGTCCTCGTCCAACAGCGCTTGCAATTGATGGTCCTCAAACTTCCTGGGCCGATTTTCACGCTTCTTGTCACTCAGGACAAAATTGCCGTCTTTGAACCGACGAAACCAATCTCGGAATGTTGTTTCCGATAAAGCACTGTCACCATAACCCTCCACAAGCATTCGATGCGCGTCGGCAGCCGATTTCTTCAAATGGAAGCAGAAAAGCAGAGCTTCCCGCATATGCTCTTTTTCTGGCACAAAACTAGCCATGCTTACCAACGGCACACTGTGTGTTGTTGTCTGCACTTGCTAATTATGTGCACTAATTCGTGTTGCCAGAGGTCCAACTCATTCACACAATAGGTCACGCCCATGGTAGCTTCATACGCTCACGAACGCCATCTATGGGCAAACAGCGGATTTAAGCTTATACACCTGGTAAATAACAAATATAATTTAATTCTTTATTTCAAATTCACAAGATTTGCTTCCTGCCATTTCTGTACTATTATTGCAAACAACTGAAATAATATAAAAATTAGTGTGCACAGAATTAGGTTTTCATGTATTTATTTTTGTTTCAAAGTCAGTTCTTGAACAGATCCACTGGTTCATTTTTATCAACTCTATTTTCCATAATAAATAAACATTAATGTATATATATATATATATATAAAAACCCAGTGGTTTCTCATATGTTTTACTACCCGACGAAGTTCAGTGGACTTTTAATTTCTTTGATGTGTATTAGGTTAGTTTTGTTGCGTTTGTTTGAGTTAATGTTTATTGTGGAGTTAAAATGTATTTAAGTAAGCTTCATTGTAAAATGTTTGGATTTTACTTGTGGCAGTTATTTGATTTTCAGCATAAAATTAAGGTTTTCATAATTTTACGGCCTTAAGTAAATAGTAATTAATTTTTCGTAAGATTTTTTAATGTACAGTATATATATATATATATATTTGTTTTTTTTCTTCAGTGCATCTTGTTGGAAAACACGAAGAGCGAGTATTTGAAGAAAGAGATGTTTCTTTTACACTGGGTGAAGGGTGTGAAAGTGCAATTATTGAAGGAGTGGAAAGAGCAATAGAGAAATTTAAAAAGGGAGAAAAGTCTCGTTTAGTATTGCAACCAAAGTATGCTTTTAAGGAACAAGGTGTACCAGAATGGGGCATTCCACCCAATGCTGTCGTGGAATATGAAGTGGAATTGAAGAATTTCGAAAAGGTACGCCGTTTTCGTTCTCTTTCATTGTAAATTTCGATGAGGTAGAGTGAAGGTGAATTTAGTTACAAAATGTAAAACATATGGAACCTTGCGTAGTGGCAATAGAGTTTGGTATGCCTAGTGTTTCAATGTTGTTTTTTTTATCAATTTTAAATAATGTTTTGTTTAACGTGGGATTTTCTGATTGATACTGGAATGTGTTCATTGCGTCAAAAGGATTGAATGTTAACGGAAATGTGACTTAATTGGAGATACGTGTGGTGGTTATCGTGTATAGTAGTTTTAATGGAGTGAGTAATAAGTAGGCATTACTTGTCGTAATTTGAACAAAAGGTAGTCACTCTTTATGACAGTAAGAGTGAGTTCTTATCGCTGTATAGACAGAACGTATTTTGTGTGGGGCTAGGGTACACCAGGAACTTAATTGAACTGTTGATTGTAGAAGTAGTATGTGTGTTCTTTATGGTTTATGTGCGCTAAAATAGTCCAAGAGTTGATGATCGGTATGGTGTAGTGTAGGTTTTTCGCTTTGATTGTTCGCTATTACTGTTAAAAGGTAATTATTTGTTCCTGTACATAGTGCCAGAAGAAGGTGAAAACGACGAGTGAATGTGTTATTAATGAGTTGATGACTGTAATGCAAGTCTTGAGATTTTAAAAGTAGATAAATCAAAATCTGCTAGCTTAATAGTAAAAACATGTCATTGTCTTCAGTGTTCTGCCGAAAGCTGCAAGTTCTTGAAGGCACGATAAACCATCTTCATTCATTTCCATTGTGCGCTTTCCTTTCCGTCTCAGCATACAATTTATCTTCCTTAATGCTGACAAGGAGTCGGATTCAACTTTTCCTTCAATCAGGCATCCTCTAGTAAGCAATCTCTGTTCTAACTAATTTTTCTCTTTTTTTATTTGCAGTATTCGTTTCTCGCCTACTCTCTTCAGCACTTCATTACAACATGTCTTTTTGTTTTACCTTGTGAAGGGCCATTTACAGGCTTTCTTGTTATACTGGCCATTTACACCAGTTGGCTGATTATGAAGACCTTCTACATCTTCATCTTTTATCTTTTTATATTATTTTAATTAACAGCTAACTTTTGATATGACCAAGATCAGGGGCTTCCCCCGTATCCGGACGGGCGTAAGCCATAGTGCTGTTACCGCCCATAAAATTAATTTTATCTTAACTTCATTACAAAACTTCTGTGGCCAGCTGATATTTTTTTTGTTCCTTTCCATGTCCACATTTCAAAAGTTTCCAATTTTCTTTCTTCACTTTTTGTAGTGTACACTGTTTTACCCCATACAAAACATTTAGTCAATCTTTTCATTTTCTTCAGGTCTTTGTTCATCGGTTCACAGAAGAGATTCCTCTTTTTCTATTCCTGTTCTTTCCTTTATCTTTTTCTCACATTTCATGTCCTCAGTTATACAGATAATATTTCCCAAATTGTTTGAAGCACTGGATTCTTCTCGTGTTCTACTTTTTCTCTTCTAATTGTGATGCTTGCTGTGGTTCAGTTTGTTCCAATTACAACTCCTTATGTATTCTTTACGTTTGTTTACACTCCATGTTCCTCACAACTTCTCTGCAGCTGTTAATCTTGTCGTAATGCTCTGCAAGAATAGTTTTATCAGCTGGAAATTTAATCTTGACCCGACTGTAGCTATTCCCAGTTTCGAAGAAACTCGATACAACCTCTTGTAGAGAAATAGAATGGGCGAGAGCCAACGGTCGTCCCACACCTTCACCTATTACTGTTCGACAAAAACATGTACTTGTTGCAAATATAAGGATTCTGCACTCTGGTAGAATGAGGCACAAAACTTAGCTAGACACATTGGTCCAAATGTTTCGTGTTTGAAAGAGATGTGGAAAATGCAGCGGTTGTTTCATTGTTGAAGTCTTTGTGAAAGAACAGGTTGGCTTATCAAGAAAATCAAGGGTTACATCTATCAACGAACAGATTTAAGAAAACATTGAAAGTAAATGAACCAAAAAGTTCCTACGCCAAGACGCAGCTACACGAGTAAGACATTTCAAATCATTTTTCTTATTGTTCTACTAAAGGATTTTGCTCAGAATTGTAGCATGACATAATGACCACATATTCTAATCGTAAAGCGTATTTAATGCTGATTAAGTCAAGTTATCACTTCCTTACATTGAAATTTGCAGCTTGTAAAATGTGCTGTACCGACTTTAAACCTAATTCTTCTTAGAAACGGCATGGATCATCTTACCATTAAATATTAGTATATTTTCTCATGATACAGTTTTTCAATTCTGGAACGAATATATACTGCAATTGTTTAGTCGTATTTTTCACAAGATTGAATGCATTGAGCCCTGGAGTTACTTTGCAACCAGTAGATGGAATTGGAAGGTACCGTAAAACAGACTGGTGATTGTGCTATGTGATGGTGCCATAGACGTCGTAAAAGCACCCTGAAATATATACATACAGCTGCAAGTTATATATAATTCGTAAAATAAAAAGCGAACGTAGTTCACAAGGAAATTGCAGTGTAATATGAATGAAAGGAACTAATTGCACATATCCGCTACTTGTACTGCTTTAGAGCCCCTACGTGGATCGATAGAATAAAGATTGAAACACGATGCAGCATACAGATTTAGACAAATGAGAAAGACGCTGTAGATACACACGCTAATGTGACCTGTGATTCATAGAAAATAACCTGCCTGAGCCAAAGTTGCCTAAGACCTTAAATTATATTCAGAGTCATAGAAAATAACCGATGAGATAGTTTAAAATCTAAAAAGATACACAGCATGGCACTACTGAACCAAAATTCAATGCACATCTAAAACGAACATTTCACTTGTTCCGACTGCTAAGTAATTTGCTTCGACGTTGTTTAAATTCTTCAACTTTTAGGACTTAGAAATTTTCTTATTGATCAAGTGTTGAAGATGTTACTCAAGAAGACGTTTAGGAGTTTGCACTTATGATATTAGTACAATGATTTGTTCTTGTATTAAATACAGTAACAAGTCATTATTATTATTTATTTTTTTCCTGTAAAGTGTAGTGAGGCTTTCCTAACTGGAATACAGTTCGAAGACGAGTTTTAATTTTTGTAGCTGGACCTACATGCAATATGTTCCCGTAACATCGACAGGCAGTAACGATAGACTTGCCCGTATGTATATTTTCCTCGTATTAGAATAACAGTTCATATCGGGTACGATGAGTTGCTGAAGTAGGTAGTTTCCAAAAGGAGTATCTTGTATCTTGTTAGTTGTTGACTACCAATTACTGCCTATGTAATTAATTAACTTTTCTTGTTCCAAATAGGCAAAAGAAAGTTGGGAACTTGATAGTGATGAAAAATTGCAGGAGGCGAAGTTTGTTAAAGAAAAAGGAACCTGTTTCTTCAAGGAGGAGAAATACAGCTTGGCTGTTAAACAATATAAAAAAGTTATAAAATTTCTAGAATTCGAAGCAGGTAAGAAGACAGGCAGTATTAGTGTTCAGGTTATTCATTATCAGGTACGTATACTGCGAATAATATTTCCTTAAAATTATGTCAGTTAAAATGATGCGTGTGTAGCCTTATGCTTAATTCAACAGATATTAATATTGCAGCAGTACATAGAAGGTATAATAAACAGTAACTTTATGGTAGTGGTTTCGAGAAAATTCACTAATTTCTTGTCTAAATTAAAGTATAGCGAATCAACGAAGTTTGAAGCAAAAAATCTAGAAATGTATGTACACACATTCTTCAGTGAGAAGTGAGATAAACATCATTATCTTTTTTAAACAATTCTACACGTAGGTAATTCAACATCAGTTAACCCAGCAAAATTTGATTTTGACACCTACTATCTTCGATTTTTATGAAACTTGGATATAATTTCTTTTTACATATATAGGAAGGCGTGTAAAATTTTACCTCATTATCTGTAATAACTTGAGTTATAAGGGGTCAAAGTATCTTAAAATGTATTAACATTCACTCTCCGTGGCTCCACGTTTAGACTACATTCAATACTACCAATCCTTATATCCCAAAGTCTAATTTAATTGTAGCTTTAAAAATTTACTCGCGTGTTCATAGAAATTTGTAGATTCCAGAAAAAAAAAATTACTTTGGTCCTGCCTTACCCAGTGACCTAGAAAAAAAAAGGAAAACTTGCAATAGCTAAAAATTTCTGTCAATGGACATTGCATCAGGGAATGTTGATTTTAACCATGTGGCAGAGGAGACACCACATCAAGTTCTTTTTAAATAAAAATTTAACAACTGTTCCAAGAATCTATGAAAGAAAAAAAGAAGTGGTTTTTGATTGCTTATGTAAATAATAATAATAATAATTTAAAATAATCAAACTTCATGTTGTTTGGAGGGTCAGTCCATCTGAAGGGGTCCAGCATAGGTTGCTTGACCTCTTTCAAAACAAATATATAAGCTGTAAGTATTATCCTTTTTTCTCCTTCATTTGTCTTAAATTTACCTTAAATTGCCCTCCCGGCTTTCCTTTGTACTAGTTATATATATATATATATATATATATATATATATATATATATAAATAAATAAATCACAGCCATATTCAATCCACTAGTGGATGAGGCCTCTCCCCAAAGGGAGGAGTTGGTCTACTGCTCCCACGCTGACCAGACGCGTTGGGAGAGGAGAGCCGAAGCTCTCACTGTGATCGCCACTGTATTTTATTCACAGCAGCTCTCCAATTGTCCTCACGATGCTGGGTCAACACCGAAATTGTTGAGCCCCCACCGGGAATCGAACCCGGGACCGCTCGCACTGAAGTCGAGCGCGCTACCGACTAGGCTACGCAGGAGCTATATATATATATATATGTATCACTAATACAGAGGAAAGCCGGAAGGGCAATTTAAGGTAAATTTATGATAAAAAATAAGGAAAATACAGCTTATTTGTTCCGTAGAAACATAAGCACACACACGTACACAACACTAATATTCACATAGCTTTCTGCAATATTTCGGCATTAATACCGTAGACTTGCTGTAGAGCAAGATAGACGCACACACATGGATAGAACTGTTCTCCAAACGATGTGCCGTACGCTACTGTCGTCGTAGTCTTTTGTTCTATCCACGTGTGTGCGTCTCTCTTCCTCTACAGCAAGTCTACGGTAGGGTAAATCATGTCAAGTGGTCCAGGAAAGGAATAAATCGTTGCTTGACAATTTTTAAAAAATCTAATTTTTGATGTGCAGTTACCTTACCATATTGTTAGTTCAAAACAATCATTATTTTAATTTTAGTGAGTTTAGGTTTCGAGTGGCAGCCATATTTCTTTTCGAAGATGCGCCATTTGGTGGTGTTGTAAAGGGGTTACCGAATCTGAAGTATCTCAGCCCCTAGTTGTTCTATCGAAGTTGAACAAAAACCAAAATGGTCAGCAAATTGTAAGCTACAAGACTCTGTATTAGCCATTATCGTCCATGAAGTACAGCAGGGTGAAAAGTAGGTTTGAAAAAAGTAGGCCATTGACGTTAAAAGTTCCGAGTTGAGCAGACGATTTTTTGCAAGAAGGCAAATGATCAGGAAGGTGAGCTTTTCTGGGTAAAGAGGTCTCATACAGAAGTGCTCATTCACCAAGTTTCAACCCTTAGACGTGTCCTCCTTTTTTATTAAAATGCAGAAAAGTGCGTACTTCACAGGTATATATATCTCTTGTTGGGGACCTGATAAAAATATACAATTTCTCCCCATAACAGGTCTGTTTTATATTATTATGTACCAAAAATTAGGGGTTTCAGATTTGACTATAAGTACCTTTATTATCAACACAAAGTTATACCTACAAATAAACACAGGCAGAAGTACGGATAATCCTAAAGTTTACTGTATCATACTAAAAACCTAATTGTATAATGTGTTCATCCTTCCGTTTTAACTTTATCACAGAAGTATCTTTCGTTACTTGAATTATTTTCCATTTGGATGTTCAGTTGCAGTTGTATTTTTTTTTTTTTTTAATTTTAGGCTATGATGAGGATATGGATAAAGAACGAAAGGCAATGCTACTTGCTGGTCACTTGAATGCCGCCATGTGTCACTTGAAGTTAAAGGAGTTCATAGAAGCTAGAGATCAATGTGATAAAGCATTGGAGTTAGATCCAAAGAGCGAGAAAGGGTTATTCCGAAGAGGGCAGGTAAGCGTAGTCACAGCCATGAAAAGATCATTGAAATTCATTTTGTAAATAGAGTTTTTCTCCAGAATAATTTTGTTTAATCCGTACTGTCATGATCCGTTGTTCGTGTATATTCCATAGAGATAAGAAGAAAAAAATGAAACAGTTGAAGTAACTGAAAATTGATGTATTACTTTTGTTGCTATTATTCAAACAACCTACTACTTTGTAGTAACAAAAATACTTTGAAACTGTAATCTATTAGAGAAGTTGTTGACTTCGATTCCGCTCTGCTCACGCCAAGATTTTCAGGGGTTTCCTCTTTATCACACCAGGTGACTTAAGTATCGTACCTAAAATGAAAGCTTTAAGCTTAATCATCTTCGGCCTTTCCTGAAATGTGCTCATCGAGGAACGTCATTTTCCTGACTTATAATACACTAACAGGGTATCTACCAGTCAAGAAAAATCCATCAAATTTTGCTTCAGGTAAAGAATTTCTATATATCAACAGATTGAGCAATTTCTGCAGTGTAGAAAGTCATGGAAACTACATGACAAAAATGGAAGTTCAAGGGAAATGATTGATATTTTAAGAAATCAAGAAAGATAAAAAAATGAAATTATTATTTATTCCATAAACGGTTAGAGCGCAATAAAGGAAAGTTGGGAATGATTTTCTATGGTCCATATTGCTGTAACACAATTACATTGTTCTTTATTTCTATTAAAATTTACAATTTCCATAGGTATAAATTGTATTGATATAATAATTAATTAGAATATTGAATGAATCCATCCATCTCCCTTCCATTTAAAAATGATTTTGAGAGATGTGTAAGCAGAATATTACGATATACCTATTAATTAAAGAGATACATTTATAAGGGTGTTTCATCATGATCTTCCGGATTACGGTAATGTATTACAACCAGATTACTGTTACGTTTTTTAACACCCACAGAATGAAATCGCACTATGGACGATATTGCGTACATTGACGTGACATTGGATGTCCACACGCTTTCAAGTCATCATCTGAGTTTGATGGGCTGCCAGCTGATTTTTTCTTGCATAGACAACCAATTTCTTTAAACTCTTTATATTATGCACGAATTAAGTTGTTGCTAGATAGGTTGCTCTCGAACGTTGCTGAAAGTAAACCTTACACAGTAATAACGGACTTCGAATTGAATTGAATTTATTTATGGCCTTCAGGCATCTCTGGTTCGGCATAGGGTACGGGAGAGGTAGCGGCCAGAACCGCATTCACATATTAAATAAGAGGACATTAAAATATTACGTCAGCACAATTTAGTCATTTTAAACCCCTCCCCTTTGCAACCAAACTTAAGCAGATTCTCTTCTATCCCTAATCCCTAATACATAGGTGCCCAGCAAAAATGAGCATAGCTTAAGGGGAAGTCTTACGGCTGAATGGGTTGGCATTTCTCCTATCCTTTAACATGTGTTTCTTTTTTTAAATATCTCAATAACAATTAAAAGAAAAAAAACATAGAATTTGGCTGGAGGGCAGTTAGTATGTTTTCATAGCGATCTCACATCATTGAAAAATGTACTTACAATTACTGAAAATAAAACTTATTTTTTTTGTAATGAGACTTCAAGACAAGATGCAAGCTTCTTCAGTGTTATTTACTAAGGCAAAAAGAAAAAGAAAACCTCACGTAACTGCTGACCCCGAGGTCAGTTTTATTTTTTTTTGTCTATGAGCCAGCCGAGATTCAGTGTTGCCAGAGGTAGAGAGAGAGAGGCTTCAGAAATATCAACCAAGCACAGACAGCAGCGGACGTTGCGACTAAGAAAAGAAAAAAGTAACAAAGAAATTCAATCAATCTGATTGCGAGAATGCATAAAGCGAGGAAAGAAGAGGGAGTGGGGAAAGCTGAACTATGACTCCGGGACGGGCGTAAGCCATAGTGCTGTTACCGCCCATACAATTAATTTTATCTTATCTTATCTGAACTATGACTTGTTTGTTGTAACCGGATTATAGTCCACAGTTGCGCCCACAAAAGCTCACAAACACAGATCTGTATGCATGGGTACAATTACAATATCTACTGAAAATATAAACGTCTGATGCAAAAAAGGACAAAGAGGATCTTTTATCTCAGCGAATAGTTTCCACCCACACGAGAAGTCAATAGAAAGAATGGCAGTAGTTGTTATTTAGTACTACTTGTGTATAGGTGTATCCTAAATCTGAGCTAAGTCTGTGTAAAACAATATGAATATTCCAAAAGAAGAAGAAAAAAAAACCCCGCAAAGTTCATCCTTCGCAGATTCCAAAGAAAAAATCTGGTTCTGCTTATAAACTTAGGAAATACTGGGAGAAACGAAGAGGAGAAAAAAGAAAAAAGGTATGTTTCTCTAAAGTTACAATATCTTATAAAAATCCAGTTTGGAATGCAGGGCAGCAACACCAAGTTCCACACGGCTCCGAAACTATTTGGCACCGTAGCTCAGTTGGTAGAGCGTTGGAGTCACATTCAGAGTTCGAAACCAGCAACCGCCCAACCTTACTAAGATTTTTTCGTAGTTTCCCTTGGTCACGCCAGGTCAGTACTGGTAATTCCTTGAATAAGGCCAGGGCCGATTATTCCTTGCCAAATCCTTCCCTTCGCGTCGGTTGTGTGTGCTGTATGTGGAGTTCGTTCAGTACATAAATAAATAAATAGAATAAATTTTTGAATATGAGATATTTACGAGATCTGTCGTCGATCAGACCGGTAGGGGAAGCAAAGGAGGCACGTACCCTGAACGCCGGGCCGAAAGGCGCCAAATGAAGATAAGGAGGTAGCGTTGTAAACTTTTTCCTCTTTTGAAGGGGAGCCAAAATCGGAGTTTGCTCCCCCTTACAATAATACATGCTGCGGGTCTGCATCAGACTCCCCCACAGTAAATTCTCTAGATTCAATATTGAATCGATGCATGCGTAAATTTTGATAATTACAAAGACGGTGGCGGTAATTTTGTCAGTGTTATTGTTGTCACCAAAATAGAAGCAAGTAGGTAATTTTGTCGCAAAATTCAAGAATTGAAAAGCTGGTGACTTTGTGCTCTAACATAGAACGGAATTGAAAAACTGTAAAACACTAACTGTTATGAAAAAAAAAAAAGAACAACTTATAAACAGCGATATATGGTATTAATAACCTCTCGGCGTGGAAACTAATACCAGGAAAAGAACATTATGCAAGTTCTTTAAAAAAAAAAAAAAAAAAAAAAAAAAAATGAAGATTATGGAACCTAATTTTAAATTATACACAAAAGTTAAAATGAACATAGGCCTATATTCATATGAACCGTTGAACACACTTATATGTACCTTAAGGAAGGACCTAGTTAATATATTCTCTATCCTTTACGTACCACATCCCAACCTGAGCCCAAGCCTAAGATGTCATAAGTTCAATTCAATTCAGATTTTATATGATCATCTCTCTCTCTCTCACACACACACACACACATACATACAGAGAGAGAGAGACAGACAGACTAAGAGAGGACTTGATCTTTAAAAATATTGATGAGTACATGAAACAAGGGGATGAGGAAATATTAGTTCTTTACCTAGAGCATTTTCACATACATAAATCTAAAGCCATGTCCGAGGGAGGGATAAAAATCGTCCCCTCACCCTCGACTATAATTTCAACTTCGACTATAGTTTGCGCCCTTGTTAATCTTCGCGATTCGATACTTGCGTGCGTAGTAAGACTGCAATAGGAATATGGTAATTGTACAAACATGATGAAAAATGCAATTCATGCCTACCTTACATCAAATAGGCACAGTAAGACAAGAAAACTTTATTCTGCTAGGTTCCCTAAATGCTAGGGTTGTGTTCATATACTTCATTACGTACAAATATATCATTTTCAGAAAATTACTGAAGCTTATTTTAAATAAGAATATTTGATATTTTCACAAATAACATACATGAACAACCGTAAACTGGAACAAAGAGTGCTGTGTTGTCTTCTTTATAACTGGACTATCCTTACTACCTTGATATTACCATGTATGTATCAGTTACTTTTTCATACTGTAGATCCTATAGATGCGTGAAAGAAGAATATTTTGGTAAGAAAATTCTTTCGTGGGGTACCTAGGTAGGATTGTACATCATCCTTTTAAACAGCACCTCAACCATCTTCGTAGCTGTTGTACTTTCTCAGTTAAAAGTTGCCGACAATCGCACGGACGGAATCTGAGATACCTAAAGCCTTAAAAGCTCAAATTCAACGAGATTAAAGCCCCATAGATGATCTCCGTCCGCCCGTCCGTCGACATCATCTGTGCCTGTCGGAGCGGTGATACAAGGCTTGCCAGTCGGAATTCCGGAATGGACATCGCACATTCAAACATCCCTAGAACCAAGAGGCGAAGGTAGCCGATACCGTTAAGACATTTGGTATTGCAAGATGGGGTAATGCCAACATTTATATTTTAGAAATGTAACTTGTAAATGGTAAGTCGAAAATTCATGGAAGAGATGCGATTATCTTTGGATTTATTTAAAAAATGTGGAACCACTATTCGTTTTGGAATTACACAAACTCCTCCTCTGCCAAGTTGCAAAATTTTCTGCCCTGTCATTGTTGAGATATTTAAAAAATAAGAAACACATGTGAAAGAATAGGAGAAATGCCAACGCATTCAGCTGTAAAAAATCACCTGAAATTCCCGCCTCTGGATGCTGACAGAATATTTGAACGACCGCTTACTTAAAGTACCATCTCGACACTCGCCTAGTGAAACTGGAGAAAATCCTGGAAAACCGCGGTCCGGATAGTCGACCGCGGAATTCGAAACCGCGTGCCTGCCCATCGCCTATCTGAAGTCCCACAGATACTTTTTATATTGTATGTATAGTATAAATGGTTGAAAACCAGTTTCTGTTTTTAGAATTTTTTATGTTTGAGCGACAATAGGAAAGAACAAGTTTATCCATCCGAAAACCTGGCTGCCTCATCGTTCAACGGATCGTAACCGAATTTTAAACTTAAGATTTTGAAAGCATTCCACAAAGGGTATTTTACTGTTCCTCTATACTCTGAAAAATTTGTTTACTCTTATGAACGAGAATTGAAAATTGAGGTTTTCTAGAAAATTGCTTTAACGATTTTAAAATGTTATAAATGATACTTCGTTTCCGATCCTACAAAATGGCATAATTAATTCTTTACGAAAAATTTTTAAGGGTAGTTATGTATAAGAAGTTGAGTTCTTCAGGCGAACCTCCTCGAAAAATTTAAGGAATGTAGAAATTTCTGTGTAGCTCAGTTCGTTAATGCCCACAGAGAAGACCTAGATTTTATACCCACTCCCGTTAATTTTTGTTCCCGATGCCAGGAAAATAAACAATAGAAATGATCAATCTGTTTTTTTTTTCTAAAAAGAAAAAAAAATTCTCTAAACGCACACTCAGTTTCATTTCAGGGAGGCAAGTGACTATTTTAAATGTTTGTAAAGAAAAAAAATAGTAGTACGACATGAGTTACGGAACAAAGCAAAATAATGTTTAAAGGAACACTTTTCGGAGAGTTATGGAAGTTTAAATTGAAGGAAAAATTAACTCGTTTTCATGGAAAATTGAAATGGTCTGATCTTCTAAACTAGAACATAAAAGCATGAAACTTGTTTTATGTTTAAGGACATAGAAAAAATTGTCCTGTGCACGGTTTTACATGACGTCTTACGTTATGAGAAAGCCTTGATACGGGGTGCAGAATAATTTTTTGTAAGTGCGTATTTTTTCTCATCAAAAATAAAGTGTCAAATACACTCAGAAGGGTATCATGTACAATACTGTATCCAGTAGTATTAATTTCATGTTCCTGTCACTTGTGTGGCCTGGGATGAGGGAACATGTGAAAAATGCCACTTTCGTCAAGATTTGGGGGGGGGGGGGGGTTCTGAAAAATTATGAAAAGTCCTGAGTAAGCTTCCATTCTTGAGATATCACGTTGTGCAAATCGAAGTTTCCGTACTTTTGACTTAAAAACGTGGATTTTTTCTTATTTATTTATTTTGCACCACATGCTAGACGTATATAATCAGAGGCATCTATTTTCTGAGTATGACTTACATTCTGTACTGTTTTTTTGAACTCTCATAACTCAGTTCAAAGTAATTTTAAGTTATTATAACGTTAGCAAAATAGTTCAGAGCAGTTAGCTGCATTATTTACTTTGAAACATTTAGTACAACCAGTAAGACCATTTACGTGTTTTCACAGTCGGAGGGAATAACAAATGAAACTTTTTTTTTTCTTTTACCTTCCAGACGCAATAGCAAGGCAACGTATAAAATAGTTTTGTTTAGGTTAAAGGGGTGACCGACTGTTCCTAGCTTGAACAAAAATTCCAGGAAGCATGTGCAACACCATTCTCTGCTCCGCTTCATGGGCAGGAACATCCACAAGTTGTGCAGAAATCCTAAGATTTTCTGATTTTTTTCTAATGTAAAGAAAATTCTCTGACTTTTTCAGACCTTGCCTACCCTACACTATTCAGGCTTGAGCATGTTTAAAAGGCCTTCGAGGAAATAGCCACAGACACCCGGAAAAACGATTGTGCTGCGTTTTTTTTGTTTCACTCCTGGAGCCTCAATGTTTTACCTGATTGAGGTCGTACAAATTTGTGAAACCAACTTCATAAACTTTCACATGGTATCGCATATGTGAAGAATGGAGGGCGTAGTTTTCGGGAAAATATCCACATACATCCGGAAAGATTATTTTTTCGTTTTTTACTTTTTTTTTTTCAGTCCTGAAGCGCTAGTGGTTCGACTGATCGAGACCGTACAAATTTAATTCTAAAGAGTTTTCGGGAAAATAGCCAGTCATACACAGACAGCTCAGCTGAGAAGTTTATTAAAATGTTATAGATTTATCAGTCAATTCAAATTCAGAACTAAAGTGAACGTCTCGTTTAATAATTAATTTTGTTAAGAATTTTATAGGAAATAATAATATACCAAACAACGGCCAGTCGGTGCATAGCATCATCCGGTGAAGGAGAACGTTCTTGGCAGCCTTCATTCAACATTCAGTGAATTTCTGTTTTTAAGTTGGTTGCGTGGCTTAAATTGGGGACATTAAAAAGAAAATTAAGAGTCAATGAAATATATATTGCTGGGAGTGATGATGAATCCACTGTCCGTGCCTCTTCTTAGTCTTCTGACATAAATGCGACTAGTTCGGTGATTGACCAGAAGAATCAGTGGTTTACATAAAACACTTAAGAAATTCTAACCTATCTCGTTTTTCTGTGATACTGCAGATATATCTGCTTACAAATACAATTCAAGAACGTTTAGATTTAAAGGATGTACTTTTTATTTTCAGGCTTATCTAGAATTGGGAGAACCCGAACAGGCAAAAGCAGATTTTCAAGAAGTTTTGGCATTGGAACCAAATAATAAAGCTGCAGGAAATCAAATTGTCTTATGCAACGCAAAAATCAAAGAGCAGAAGGACAAGGAGAAAAAGATCTATGCAAACATGTTCGACAAATTTGCCTACATTGACAAGCAGGTGGGTTGATGTTTTATATGTATATATATATATAAAATTTTTCAGTATGTTTCACACTTGTCGAAAGATAATCATCAATAGGAGGGACCTGAGTAAACGTAGTCGTTACGTTAAACACAGCATATTATGTTATTAGTGTGACACTTCTTTTCCTTAAGATTTATTGGACATTCCAAATCCCCGAAATGGTTCAATAACTACATGCAAGTATCCGTTAAAATAATAATAATAAAAAATAAATAAAAGCTTGCCCTGGTGCGCTAGGAGGTCGTCAATTATATTATTACTGACGTAATCTTGACTGTCGTTGAAAATATATTTCACTTTTTAACCATTTAACGTTTAAGACTTCGTTAAGTCTTGTCAAAATGAATGGCGTAAAACATAAATATATATATATATATTGATTTCTTTCTATAGGTTTCGGTCGTCTTTCCGTCTATACTATTTTCGTCTATGTCTTACAGTTTGACAAAATACTTACCAAAGTCTGCAATGTTAATGGTATAAAAGTGAAATATATTTTCTACATTAAAGACCATGAAGTTTCCCATGTAAGTAATTTCAAATATTTGGTTGGAGCTGATGCCGAATCAGCGACTTAACCCGTAACTAGTATCATGGGGTCCACCAGACACTTCGTATATTTTAGATTATACAGAAAACTTTATTAGAAGGGATACAATTTTATTACCAAAATCAAATGCATGCATGGGTATGCAGCACATATAATTACATAATTTTTCTTATTCCTTAATGTTTGTCAATTCGTTGCGTAAACTAAAAAAGTATTTGGGATTGGTAAATATTTTCTTAGAAGATTAAGTTTTGAAAAAATATTTTTAAAAATCGTTAATAATATACATATGTAACACTAGTTAGTGTACAAAGGGTTGTAGTTCGAAAAACAATGATTGAAAAATTCAGGGTCCAGATAGCAAACATAAATTTTATACCGGAAATTGCATATTTTTTTCAATTTTTATACTTGAATGCTGTTTTATAGTAGTGGTTATTACACCTCTGTAACATTAAACATAAGAATAATGCCACTATTTTCACTATCCATATTGAAGATACCATAAACAGTATCTTCCAATATTGTCCGGTAAGACATGTCTTTAGTATCATAAATGTTCACTAGCTTGATTGGACTGTGCACTAGAGATGTCACTATCTTCAATCTGGTGGCTGTGACACACGCGGTCCACCCGTTGCTAAGCACTCAAAAATACACTACCTGATATAAAAATGTTCATGAAGTAAGAGAAGTGGTACATATACAACAACTAAAAAAATGAATTAACGTAACTGGTATCATGAGCCATTACAACGACTCTTTCAAACTCACTAACAGAGGGCAGTTTGCAGTTACATCAACGGTCGTCCCTCTGTGACATTAACAAGCCTGAAAGATACACTCGAGTGCAGAATTGCGAAACATTATAGGAAAAGGGGGTGTCTCACAGACCCCATGATACCAATTGAGGGTTAAAAAAGAAAGTTGCTGTCTTGGATGCGATGCAAAGTCACTGCCATTGCGTGTCTACAAAGTTTTATGATCGCGGTGAACTTCACTTACGGGTTCAATAAGATCATTGAAAGTAATGTAAGAAAAATGTAAATGAAGAATTCCTCTTTTTTGTGGTAAGTTTACGCACATTTAAGTTGTGCTAATTCAACCATAAAGCAAATAGAAAAATTAAATAAATGTTTAGGTGACTTTTTCACAGTAAATATAGTCATCGTTTCCTGTGTCTGCTTTATAATAATAGTACAATTTTATATATTTTTCAGAAAGAGGAAGCTGAACTAAGAAATCAACCCGATGTGATGAAAACTTTAGGGGAATGGGGTAAAGACGACAGGGAGAGAATCGACGTAGACAAGGAAATGAGTGACTTTGAAAGAGAAAATCCAAACATTGTAATGCTGAATGGCTCTGGAGAGTTCAAAAACATGTGAAATAAATTCTTGACACGCGTTTTGCAATCTGTTCCACATATGCTACGAATTTCAAGAACAATCTAATGACAATAGACAACATTGAAGTGTGTAGAGTCTGGTTATGGTGTATGTTAATGCCACATTCCTGTCACTTGATTGCTAGGTTGTAGTGCATTTTATGTTTCTTATCATATTGATAAACTTTACCAAAAGGAAGTTGTGCGTGATATCACATATAAAGATAACGAATTAATGCATTTTCTGTGTTTTATCAGATAAAACAATGAATTTAGGAATCTCCATGTTGGCGTGGAATAAAATTTTAAACGATTTATTCTTCTCTTTCTCGTTCATGTAGCTTGATGTATTAGTTCTTGTAAATATTATGGGTTCCGTAAATTTTTGTAATGCATTTGTGTGTGTACTTTCGTAATTTACAATACCAGCTCAAAATCCTCTTCATTTTTTGTATGTTAAATTAACACATGTAACCGCCTTCGAAGAAAGGTACTTCCGGACGAAATTAATGAAGTTTTCAAATTGTAATGCTTTCAAATGCAGTTTGCCCCAGATGAAAATATTAATTTGCACGAAATCTACAAAACTTTCAACAGAACTACCTTTTCAGGCGGGGAGGCATATTTAGTTTCGTTTTCCATGTTACTAACAGTTGATTCCCCTGCTTCATCTTCAAAGAATGATGAAGTAAATCTGGTTATCACGAAAAAGGAACCAACATTATGCAATAGATTTTATAATAGTATGTACAAAAATAAATTTGTACGAACAGAAAATTTTATGATTAAAAAAAAAAAATCGTGTTCGCTTTACCTCGGGTTCAAAGTTCGGACTTCCTTTTTTTTACATATTTAATTAAGTTGCACTGGAAAAATGGCAGAGAAAAGCGAGAGAGAGATCAAAGCCACACCACTTCCATAACATTTCAGAGTATTGCACTGAAAACCTATGAAAAGAAGTTCTCCCTGTACAGTTTAGTATCTTGAAGTGACTCATCGTTCGTGGGGATATTGAATTTGCTGTCTGGAATGATGATCCGACTTTGGATTTTTTTTTCAGCCTCTGACTATTTCAAGATGGTAAATCCCATGCTGTAATGAGAATATTCAGAAGTAACTTCCGTATGACAAATAGATGCAGACAAATACACTACACACATTTATTTATTGTTATTAGACGATTTACTTAATTTGTATTTAACGTTCCACCGACGTTCTTTCAACACCCACCATTTCTCTGAAAACACAATTACTTATGTCCTGAAGTGCTTGTATGAAAACATATAAAACTGATTATTATTATTTTGTCTAATTATTCATGCTTTGAGGAATATATCATTATATAAAAATATTTTTCCAGAACGGGATTCGATTCAAGGACCTCACGGTTAGAAGCCACGGAGCTAACACAAACACATACATCTACCTACCTCTGTCAGAGAACTTCTGGAGAAACATGACTGAATTTTCGGTGTCCAAGACAATGGCATTCATATCGGTTGCAAATGCTGTTTTTTCTCCTTTATCTTGTTCATTGTACTATGAATGCGAGAACTCTGTTTGCTTTCTTCGGAAAAGTTCTTTTACGTATGGAAAAGTAGTTGACATAATCGTCACATGATGACATGTATGCATAAGTTTCGAAATACTGTATCATCATATATTTAACGAATGTTACTTTTTTCTACACTTAATAACATATCGACATATCCTATTGCACTTAAAATAAGAAAAACATATCCATACTAACGTTTCCAAATTGCGAAGATTCACCTTTGGAGGCTCGAACCTGGCATAATTGGTTTACTGTTTCCGAAGATACCCGAAGTTGGACTTTTGATCTGAAAAATGCCCTAATCAATGCGGTCATGCTTTCTGGAATAGGGTGTACAAGTTAACATTGGAAACTAATCCACTTAAGTACACTTGGCAAATGTAAGTGACTGCACTTTTTCAAAAGTCTGAAGTGCCAAAAAAGAAGTTTCTGACTTTATGCAAAGAAGTCAACCATTAAACAAATAAATTAATTTTCAAAACAAATTCGAATGTCTGCCTTTATCATGAACAGTCATTTATTTATTTGTGCCTGCCTTCCTTTGTTTATTTATACTTTTTAATTAACCCCCCTCATAGAAAAAAAAAAAAACGAAGTCTTGAAACTAAATTATAGTAGGTATGAATCATTAAGTGGGAGTTACCGTGAATGTAAAAGTTTGGCCACCACTGCAGATTCAT
>JAGDQP010009723.1:38414-58037 GCA_022664845.1 Lepisma saccharinum | reverse complement strand
ATCGGGAATCGAACCCGGGACCGCTCGCATTGAAGTCGAGCGCGCCATATATACATATATATATATATATATATATATATAACTAGTACAAAGGAAAGCCGGGAAGGCAATTTAAGGTAGTTGTTTATATATATATATATATATATATATATATAAAATTGAAAGTGTTTGTGTTTGTTTGAGCGCAATACACTTCAACATCCCTGGACTAATTCGAACACAATTTGGCACACATGTGTTCCTTAGGACCTAGTAGTTTTATAAACTGTATAAAACGATTACATTAGTAGCTCTGATGATAAAAATAAACTAAAAGTGGTTTTCTTTTTTTCATATCGCAAAGTACAGCCTCATTACTTATACTTTTTCATTTACGGAGTCAATTACAACTTTCAAAAGACCTTTCATCACTATTCCAAGATATTATCATACAAAGCTCACTATCGTAAACATTTAAAGTATAGGAAGAGGAAATAAGAAGGATGTGAGTTAATATTATTCTCATTGTCTGTTTCATTTTTTAAAATATTTATTTATTTCAACTTCCGATTACCATCACTTTTAACAAAACAACTTTTCTTGTCTCAAAAGTTTTGAAAATTAAAACTTATTTTTAACTTACTTCACAATAGGTACTTCTAGTTGCTTGTTCAGTTTGATACCGTTAATAATAGATTGTTGTTAACAGCATAGTTGTACAAAGTCATAGAACAACTTTTGAGGCTAACTATACAAATAGGCATAAACCGCACTCTATTGTCTTTCTTATTTCTAATAAATGCACTCAAACTGTCACGTAGAACTCTAGACAAAATTCATCTAGTCTCAATTCTACTTGTTCTCTTTTTTTTTTAATTTTTCTTCTTCTTTGAGCTTCACTCCTGGTTGAACTAATACACAACATTTTTAATGAACTATTTGTTTGGAGGCAATTTTTTTTTTCGTGTGTACTCATACAACGTATTGATGGAAAATTTACTGCACATGGAGCAAAGTTTTTTATCTCTGCCATGTACAGATGCAAATACACAGTCCTGCTCACAAAGCATATATGTACAGCACTATGGGACCAGACACAAGCTCTGAACTAATACAAAACAATGTACATTTTCTTTTTCTTTTTTTGGTTTGATTAAGGAAATGAAATTAATATAGATAAAAAAGTACTAAATACATACCTCATATAGAACTACTCCACTAAAAATTTGTTTGAAAATGGTACCGTAATTCTTAGTTAAAAGAATAACTTCTGGTCAGTGTATATACAATAATATCAAAATGGAAATTGAGCTGGTAAATTATCATGGATTTGGACTTGGAGGTTTTGGAATAGTTATTTTTAATTAACTATATTTCTTTCTTATTCATCATAATTTTAAATCTAAATCTCGAATTTGAATAATTATATTTTAACACGAAAAATAACATTAAGCGTGTCTTGTAGTTTGAATTTAGTCTTTTTTCGTCATCACTTTAACGATATGACATTTTGACCGTTGACTTTATTTTGGCTTTTTCATTGTTATCAGATAATTAATAAAATCTTATTGAGTTAGTAGGTACCCACTTTGTACTATTATGTTTTTAGCAATCTTTTATGTAAACATTAGATCTTTGGAATTTCAAATTTCAGTTTGTGTTTTTACAAGTCCAAGTCCTTTTAACGACGTAAACGTCTGGATAGAGGATGTGAAGGTCTAATCATATGTTAAAGATCTTTTTTTAAATAGCAAAACGAATTTGCTTATATTAGAAACTTAAGGTATCTATTAAGAGAAAAACAGACTCAAGTGTAAACAGTACAAACACTATTTTTGTGTGCCTTGCACTTATTTTTAAGAATAGAGAAAAACTCTATTTTTCACTCATATAAAGTTTTAGGTAGAAATAATGCTACAATACTTACTAATGCCTCACACAATTTATCATATTTCGCATTTCGTTTTTTTAAAACTTATTTATTATTTAATTTAATTGGAAAATGTAAATAAAAAATTAAAGTACTTTAAAAATTAAAGTTGAGCAAATAAAAGTTTCAGAAACAATCAAATAACTGAGAACATTACATCTTAAATCATATTTGTTACCCTTTGTGATACTAATTTAAACGTGTTTTAGTTATATTATGTAATCGTAATTGGTATTCCATAAACCACGATATTTACATAACATAGTTGAAGATCTCTTGGTGTATTTCATCTTTAAAAAAATTCAATGACTAAAATCTGACGACTTTTCATTATATCACATGTTTAAGTTCATTAATTAATATAGCAGTAAAATGAATAACTCAATCGTACATAAGTTGGTTAATAGAGACTCGTAAAGCATAATAATTGCTTTTAATTTAACACATTAGCTCACTTGTAAGTAGGTCTGTATATTTTTTTCTTCTATTAAATAATTACATCCACATTAGCACACAATTTGTTCAAATACATTTGTTTTTATTTTTCTTCAATATATCAAGAACCTAACCTTATATTTCTTAACTAAAATAACTTTTGGTGAGGCACTACACTTTTTTACGCTAGTTTGTGGAACACATCTAGCTGCCTAGTCTTTTTTATATATGAATATTTATATATTTGCATTGATATCGAAATTGAAAAAAATGACTGTATATAGTACTGTAGATGAGTGAACCATACGGTTAATTTATCATGTGATTTTTTTTTAAAAAAAAAAAGACATGAGGAGAAATTGTGATGTATGTAGTCTGAAAAAGATCTTATCATAGTCTTGAAATCTAGCATACAAATTTCATAATCTTTTTTTTTTCGTATAATAATACATTTGAAAACAGCACGTAGCACATCACATTGTGTTTCAAAGCAGCTATCATAATATGTATATGTATATACTTATATATTGAGCATATTATGTCATCTATAAAAATTGGTTTACTTAATACTGTGAATTTTCTTTTTCTTTTATTCTTGAAGGAAAGGGGGAAGCTTTGCGGTTTTGTCTAATGCTTTAAACCCTGATTACCCTTGATCATTTTTTATTGCTTGCATCAAGGAGTTGAAGTTTCTTTTCTTATTAGTCATTGGTGTGATACAGAGGTCACTGTAATGTCTTACCTCTAACTTGGAAATCAATCATCAATTACTTCAAAAGTCATGCTCTTCAACTTCAAATATAGTAAAGAATATGTCACTTGATTCAAAACAGAATTGCCGTTAAGAAGAAAAAAGATCTCTCTTACTCAGTTGGTTTGGTTTAGAGGCAATTGGAAGGAGTAGGAATCGTATGCGTGAGTGTTTTAAGTGTATATTTGTAATTGTATATTATAATTGTATATTATAATATTTGTGTGTATGTGTCTTGCAAAGTTAACTTGGACGTCTGGAACAGGCACTACAAAAAGAGTTTGTGCCACAAGGTAAACACAACAGGAGTTCATTCACTCGGGTTCCACGTCTTCTCTGAAGAGGTATGTTGACCAGTAAACGAGGTTAAAGAGTGCGAAGACGAGTGGAAAAGTAATTCTTGAGATTACATCGATGCGCTTGGAACGAGTTGGAAATTTCGACAGCCAGGTTTTACAGCAGTTTTCTCTTTTAGCCTGCACGTGAATTTCACATTGTCTTGCCTTCTCAATGGCCATAGCATCGCCAGGATGTCGAACAAGTGGTTTCTGAAATAAAGTATTGATCTTAAGAATAGAAAACTTGAATACATATAGAGACACCTAAATCAGTTAATAGAGTTACTTACGTGTATACTACTATATACGCAATTCTGTTTATATATATATCTTAATGATCTGTTAGACCAGGAGTGACTGGAATAGCCAGTATTCATAGCTGTTCCTTCAATAATTTTAAGATGGCTTCACTCATTACCATGAACGGTGATTTTTTTCGAAAAATCATGAAGACTTTGCAACGTCCATGATTTGGATGCTATTGTTGCAAAGTCTTTGCAATGTTCTTAATTATTGAGAACGGGAACAAAAAGAAAATATTTCGAGGAATTTGGTCCAACTCAAAAGCTATTTCTGAATATCGAAATACTTTTTATTATTTTTCACTTACATACTCTATTAATATGTCCACAGAATCTTTTCTCACTGGATATCGTATGAAATTTTTGATACTATCTATGGAATGTATTTTCAATTTATTTTACATGAACGAAAATAAGCAAATTTTCAAAGTAGGTTCAAATAGACACTTTTCTTGTTTCATTGACAGGAGCTAAAATCATGTTAGTAGCCAAGGAAAGCAAAATCATGAAGGAATACCATCTATATAGCTTTTACATATGGAACGAAAAGATGGAATAGTTTCGTCTTCTATAAAGCGATGTAATTTTCTTAACTGATATGGACAAAGCAGTCTACACAATTTTTGCTTTTGTTTACATTTTGAAGCGCGAAAGATGTTTTGATCTTCTATTATAGGGGTAAAAATATTTCGAAATCACCGACAAAAATATACCTTGCTATTAAAACAACTTTCGAATAGTAGTAAGCAATTATCCCACTGCTATATCTACTATATTTTCTTGTGTAGTACAACAAATTTCTACCATTAATTTACTATATAATACACATGAATATAATAAGGGTTGTTTTTCTTGCAAGCGTGCCTTGCTTTGTTTTGCTTGCGATTTGGGTGAGTAGCCAATCGAAACACATGTTTTATTGAGTGTTCTACGTGTAATACCAGTTTCTATTGGCTACTCATAGAAATTGCAAGCAGCGCTCGCTTGCAAGGAAAGCATCCGTAACACAGAACGGATCGTTAACATTCTTTGCAAAATCAGACTGATTTTAATGCTATATTTTTTCTAAGAAACTCACTTTTAAATAGCGCTAACTTTTAATAAGGAGTATAAACAGAATTCCGCACGTTAGATGTGTATTATATGAATTACATAACAAATTTGAATTGAACTTGAAGATTATAGTGTATATTGATAATATTCTGTTAATTCATTTTTTTCTTTCCTATTATAAATCACATTGCTGGTAAGTTACAATCAAGCGGCGCAATGTCTTGTTTTATCGGTTTTCACATATCATTATTTTTTTTTATTTTGTTCGGTTTTCTACTTAACTATCCTCTATCCTTGTATTATTATTATTTCCTTCATGATAATCTATTTTAATTGTTATTTTTTTCTATGAACATTACGTAACTCTTTCTTGACTTTCATCATTAGAAATTTACAACATCAAGAATTTTTTTTTTCATCAAAATATCAAAAGAAATGATTTTATGTTCCAATTTGCGTTTGTATTTTGTTCTTGTTCTGACATAATTCCTACCTACAGAAATAACTAGTTTCAATACTCATTGTAATTTTTACGTATCACTATTTTAAACAATATAAAACAGAAACTGTCTAATAAGGTAAGTTAACATTGTTGAACGTATCACACTACAGTCCACTCAACTTCAACAGATGTTACACAGAAAGATAAACCTTCTATACATTACAAAATGTTTATCTTCTTTTAACACCTGGCGAAGTACGGTGTACTCTACAAATAACTTAAATATATTTTTTGATTATTCTATTTCTTTCAATAGTGACCTTTCTGAACAGGAATTTTACTAAACATTCTGATTTTTCTCTACACTTCTCCAGTAGAAATTATTAAAATTTGAACTGTCAACTACCTGCCATAACCGAAATCATCGCTATGATTATTAATTTACACGCAGTTTCAACTGTAGTAAAATCCCTGTTTTGAGCAAAACTATTATTATCATTATTTTGCTTCGTATTTTGAACCCTCTTAAAAATTGTTTTAAATCTTTTAAAGAACAAGGA
Organism: Lepisma saccharinum; assembly: GCA_022664845.1. Lineage (NCBI taxonomy): Eukaryota > Metazoa > Arthropoda > Insecta > Zygentoma > Lepismatidae > Lepisma > Lepisma saccharinum. The sequence goes on along the minus strand of JAGDQP010009723.1, from coordinate 52,247 downwards.
ACAGCCATTAAAGTCTTGAGGAAACAAGTATCCTAGCCCATTTCTTACCGAATAGAAAGAGCTTCATAAGGAAGAATAGTTCATAACTATAGTTCTAACAAGTAGCAGGAAATATTGACGGAGAAAGAGAGGTGGTTTCATTACACTTCATTGCATATTAATGATATTTTCTTCACTTTATGATGAAGGCCTGGTGTAACTTACAGGCCTTGTAGTTATCGTACATAATGATAGCTTTGTCAATCATGTTCCACTGTTGTACCCTTATATGATAAAAGATGAATGAAATATTCCTCCTAAATACTAACTTTCAATTCAAACTAGCAATCACTGGAAATGTAGGATAATAGTAGTTAAACGTGGAGTGAATGAGTAAGATAATAAACTATAATGTCGAAAGGAGAAATGACAGTTAAGAATAAAATTCACGTACTTTAGGAAACAAAAAATATAATGTTCCAAATTCTTTGATTTCATGTCAAATTACAGTAAAGCTTTAAGTGATAATACATTCTTCAAACAAATTTAAATATAATGTTATCATAATTATGAAAGATTGTAAAGATTTGTTAGTAAATATCGACCACTACTGGCAAGAATTTGAAGTTTTAGAAGAAAAAATTACATGAGACTTTTTTCCTCTTGCCATCTGTTCAAATGATGTTCATTTAATGTACTAGCAAAATTGAGGAGCGTATTTCCAATGGGGCAAATTTTTCAATAAGCGTTAACAAATGCATTTCTTTGGAATGGCAGCACTGTAACTGTGCGAAGAGTAACTGTATCTCTAGTTACAATATTATATAATTGGCATAATTATAGAGCTGTTCCTATCAGAGAAGCATTTGTTTACGCCCAAATGGAAAAGTGTGCTCCATTGAACATATTCCCTTTCGAAAGTAAGCTCCCAATTCTGCACCTACATATTGATATGCAAAGAAAGAAAATATTTGTTTTCTTTTTCATTATTATTGTAGCATAGTTGTTACATTTACGCACAGACATGATTTGTATGCAAAGGGAAATATATCAGTCATTTTATTGACGGTTTGATATATGTAACAAATGAACTGGGAGCTTACCTATATCGGAACAGTTTTTCTGGACGGATATTATTCTGTCTAGTTAAATTCATAAGACGAAACTTATAGATGCATTGTTTTAATTATTTAAACTAAACCTAACCTGAATTATTTATCTTAACCTAGAATAACGAATCAAGTTCATTACAACTATTACTAGATTTCTATTACAGAGTAATATATGGACCAGCAATCTAGAACCGTCCAAACCGATTTTGTATAACCTGCGTTAACGTCATACTCACCCCTCATTTCCCTGTCCCTATTCCTGCCCTCGAAGTATAAACATATTTTGGGATAGCCTACAAACAACTTACATTTGTCTTAATTCAAACTTATAATTAGTAATTTTATCTTACCTGACGGAACGAGTACATTAATATTAGATGAAGTAGACGATCACTAAGCAATTACAGCTAGGAGCACGAAGACATCTGTTTCAAGACTTACCTGTATATCATACTTACATTACCTTTCCAAGGTGACGTATGGCTTACTTCGTGAGTAGTCATTGGAAGGTTAATAGGGAGCAAAGGGAGGTATACTCACGGGTGCAGAGCGTATGCCCCAAGGCCAAGGGGTAGCACCCCTAGACCTAGAGACTGCAGAAAAGGAAAATAGCCACAAAAAGAAAGCCGTTTCTGCACCAATGTCTACCTTGACTGGGGGTGTATGTAGACTAATGTGAGTAGTGTTAGTTAATGTTTTCTCATAACATGACATCCCATGCGAAATTTCATGATTAAACTAGTATATATGGGTAGTTTTGGGGTATAGTTACTTATTAAGAGAGTGAAATGTGGTTCCATGTTAACTTTTATGTTGGTTCTGAATATTTACTGTAAAAAAAAAAACTAACCTTGTACTTACATTTTACAATATGAGCTGTATGAATTTCCCATGACTTAACTTTAGTCTCATCTTAGCTTAGCTTTGTGAGCATTTTCATCTACAAAATATTTAGTTAGTTAGGAATTTATTTTTTGTAGGATGTGCTGTAGAGATATCAAGGTTACGTGTATCTTTATGCACAGATAAGTTATATCTTTGAAGGTTACAAGGAAGTAGGGACCAAATAAAGAAAACTTCAAACCGCTCTTTTATGTAATAAATAAACAAAATAAGGTTAGTTTTTGCAATATATAATATTTAAAAAATCTGCTTGATATTTCTGAGTAACTAGCAGAATAAAACAGTCCTGTCTTTTAGAATGTTTATTATTGCTTACGTTGAACTGTGGTTATGAAATGAAACGTCCCTGGCCTTAATTAAAAATATATTGACATGATGCATAAGACAGGTAGCCAAGTTGCTTCTGATCTAACTTAGTCAACAACGATATACGACATCAGATATAAATTGTATTAGCTAACGTTTTCTTCCAAGATTGGTATTGTTCTACTAAGTATTATTGGTTATATTCAAGTAATGATATGATATTATATGTAACAGTGAGGTGCAAAAATGCTTCCAAAACAGGAGACAAGGCAGAATATAGACTCTGATGTGTCAAAAGTTGATTTTACTGAATACTAGATGTATTGTAAGAGGCGATCGTTTCTTACAATGTAAATGAGGAAACAAAATAATGAAAATTCAACAAAAAGGTTAGGTAACTCGTTTCAGATGGTATGAAGTTTTAGTTTACGACAAAACTTTACAGTATTACAAATGATCTTCATGTTCAATGTAAAAAAAAAAGGTAATAGTCAGTAATTGTTTCTCTCCATGAATATTTCCCGCTAAAATCTAATACATACTTGAAAGATGTACCATTACTTTTCGCTCATTTTTACAAAAAAAGTACTTTCCTTTCGGTGAGAAAAACAATCTGTAAATTGCTTAGGTATAAGTCTACATGTTAATTTAGCATACATTACAAAATATGTAGTATTCCTATCTAACATATTTAAAACTAAACATTTTATAAATGCATGCCAATTAAACCATTGGGCTAAATTACAGATCCTTTTTCCTAAGAAAAGAAAATAGTTTTCTTGATAGAGACAAAAAGAGTGCAAGATACTGGTACCCCTTTCAAGTACACAGCAGTTTCTCTGCTTTCATTGCGTAATAATTCCAAGTTTACAAATGCAACCAGTATGCGCCAGGCTTAACATGCTATGTAGAAACAAACACTACAAGGTTAACAACATTTAAGGCTCAGGAAGGTGGGGAGTTTACATAAAACTGTTTTTGAATGACTGTCCATTATTTTTGACAAAGCTTTTCAGAAGGGAGTTTTTAATTAAAAATTGATAAGACATGTATTCTTTTTTCTTCTTCTTTGTAATTGAGAAGAGGAATTTGTTGTGTATTAAAGTGTTTTCAATAGTTGTTGTTTCCTATATCATGCGTTGAAAAACTTTTAAAATTCAAATCAAAATACAAATATGCAAGAAGGGAAATAGGAAAATTATGGATTCCAGCAATAACACTTTTATGGATAAGCTTATGAATAAAATGCACAAAACCCGTAGCATTTCATGTTATCTTATAATCATTCGAACTGTCAATTGCGTTTCCTAATTATGAGTCTCATATACTAGCATTTCTATTTCTATGTTTGGCTCGTGGCCCTTCAAGAATATTTAATTGCCTTTTTAAAAGTCAATATTATTTTGTTTTATATTTATAATGAACCAAATTTCTGAAAGCTATATGGGTTTTATACACTTCTTAGGGTAGATATGTTTGAGGAGAGGCTTCTGGGAACAATAAGTGTACATGTTGTTCTAGCGATATTTTTTTTTTTTTTTTTTTTGAAGGAAAGATGTACGTAAATACCTCAATTTATATTTTACCCTCTCCATAAAAAAAATCTAAACATCTTCGGAAATTGATAAATTAGATTTCAGAGTTTAATTTTGTACTCATAAAATAGCGTTCGGATGTTTTGTGGAAAATAATTAAATTCTTTAAATTTACTGATTTTTGCAAGAGTAAGCAAAGCATTTAGAGAGAAGAGTATAAAGTATATTTTCCGTGTAAACAGATCTAGTCTTTAAAATGCCTTTACAGAGCAGATAAATGCATATTGTTGACAGTTTTTGATCAAATTTGTTCATTATTGAAATACTTCATATTGTTTAAATATTTCCTGAATTTTACATACAAAATGTTAGTGTATTTGTGTCAAGATAGGGTGAATGTATCAGGTAGAGAATTTACTCAGGAGAAACTTTGTTATGCAGATGTGATCTTTTGTTTTAAAGTATGTGTCTCACCATAGCGAATGTGGTTGCACCATCTTCTAAATGATCAGCAGTTGGTTCAAGAGCTGCAGCATGTTCTAACTCCCACTGTCGGCGTTGTTTCTTCATGTTTTCCCGGTGCATATCCGATCGAGATGCATAATTTACAAGTGCAAACTCGAGCAATGCGCCAAACACAAATGTGAGGCACACACCAGTCCAGACATCAATGGCCTTTGTATAGGAGACAGGGGGTAAGGAGGCGTTAATTCCTGATGTCTGAGTGGCCATAGTAAGGAGGGTAGTGACGCCAAGTGACACTCGTGCAGGAATGGCATTCTGATCGAGCCAGAAAGACACCCATGAGACAATGACCAACATACAACAGGGAATGTAAATCTGGATCAAGTAGTAGCTGAATTCTCTCTTGAACAATAAGTCAACTCGTAGGCAGCTGTATTCCCCTGTAAGTCAAAAGCACAAAAATATTTTTAGTATTTAAAATTGTGAATGTGTATTAGCGTTGATCATCTGAAACGTAATAATATTACAATTATTATAGCCTTTTTAAAAAAATTACCTTAAGAATTTTTTTAAAAGTAGTCACATATTAAAAAAAAAATCAATGTAATATGACATTGAATTCCAATACATTTTGAACAGAAAATCAGATTACCTGTAAACTCTAGTGCAGTGGTATTCAACCTGTTTTCCCCGCGTACCCCTAGAGACACATTTTCACTCAACTCTGTATCCCGTAGAGTTATTGATGTATAATTTCAGTTATATATAATTACATTCAAAATAAATTAAATTCAAAGTATAATTATTTAAAATAGTACTTTGGATTTATTTTATCTTAATTTTAAATAAAAAATTTCATTGCCAAACTATTAAAGATATAAAGGAATAATGATACACATATTATATCAAACCAAATTATCTTAATAAATTATTAATTCATGTAGTACTAACTTGTTAATAAGATAATTGAACTTATTTACGACACGCCAACTCCTCGATTCGTGATCCAATCTTTGTAAGTGCAAGGATAAGAGCAGATTCTCGATTCAAGAGATTTCTGTGTTTTGTTTTGATTGATGTTAACGCAGAGAAACCCTGCTCAGACAAATGAGTTGAGAGGAATGACAGGAGGTGTGAAATCGCGGTGCCACTAAGCTCCATGTGCTCATTACGAGTATAACTCCAAAGTCGAAAATTTTTTCAAGTTTTCAAATTTTATTTTTAGTGAACGATCAACAGACATTTCCAAAAAGTTTTCGTTTAATTTTAAGAAAAGCTTAAATAAATTAAAGTCAATGGAATAAAAGGATTTGTAATCCAATCTTGGATTGTATCTCCTTCCTCGATTTCTGGCAAATATTTCAAAAACTGTAGCGTAGGATTTTGCAAGTAGCATTTGACTATTTTCAAAATTCCATCCATATTCGTAATTTCGCTAATATGAGCAACAACATTTACAGTGCAATTCTAATTGTAATCTTACGAAATTATTAATAATTTTATAAATATTCTCTCCCTTTTGTATGTTCTGGTAATTGTTTATATCCCAGAATGTCATCAACAATAGCACTTTAGTTAATATCTAAATACCGAATGTATATAATTAGCTCGGCTTCGTCAGAAATATTCACCGATTTATCAATTTAAATTTCAAATCTTCTGTCCACTTTCATGTTTTCTACAAGATCAACATCTTATGTCAGGTGTAGGTCTTAACTCTGTGACCTAGACTTGTGTCAGAACTTGGAATGGTTTTCATTAGTTTAGCGGATTTTTGTTTATTTTTTTTTCTGCAATATACTCAAAGCATCAAAAGCAATCAAATACTCTATTGCGGTATAAAGTTTTCTATTATTTCAGCTGACAATGATAATTTGTACGATGTCTCCAATCTCACCTTTTGATGATTGTGTGAAATTGTGTATTACGTTGAAAGTTTATCTAAATTTTTTGCTTTGCGTTTGAGAAGTTCAGCTGATTTGTCCTTATAATCGCCATGATGGATTACAAAGTGTCCTTGAAGTAGAAATGGCTTTATATTGTTTAGTTGCAAATAGTATAGAGTGGAAGAGGTGACGTCACATTTGCCGTCCCCAAAATTTAAAAAAATGATCAAAATTTCTCGTCCATTTCGCTTACGCGTACGCAAACTAGAAAAATGTCTCAACACACCACACTACACAAATCAAATTCAAACTCACAGTTCCTTTTCCGCAGAGATTTTTATTGCCTTTTAAGCAGGTCAACGACTCCGAACAGGACAAAGCTGTTACATTAGCGGGCCCATAACCGGATTGCACCCCTAGATATTATTAACCACAGAGGCTATTTAATCCTTCCTTTCTAAACTCTGACCTGCCATGGAGACAGAAATCCTCCCTTTCCAGAAATGTTGTATCACTACAGGCGAGTAGAGGACACTTTAATTTTGAATATGAAAGAAAACGTGATTGTCAACGAGAACACAAAGGGTGATACAAAGGTAAAATAAGCGTAAAAGAAAAAAAATGCAGCAACAGGTACCTTAAAAGTTCGGTCTGTATGTTTTTTCTCTAGCTCTGATTTTTCATAAAATAAAAGGTATATGCTTATTTAACCCTTATTTTTTTCCGCATACTCCCGGTTGAATCCCACTGCTCTAGTGTATACATACTATGCTCGTGCAGAGAATGTCATAAACTTCTATAACTACTTTGTAAGTACCTCGGAGTACATGTTCCCACAGCTTAGACAACGTCATATGACGAAGGTTGACGAAACTATAGAAATGTCTACAGCTAAACTAAATACAATGTAAATTCACTATTCTAAGCCGACGTTACAGCACTACACAATGGCATTAATAGATAAGTGCTTATATGAATATTAAATGTTAATCAATTTCGAATTTTTTATGTAAAATACCAAAAGAATATGAGTAGAGAATTGACAAGGGGATATTGAGAAAATACCTACTCACCCATAATATCCCTCAAACAAGTTCAAATTGCCAACATGGCTTGCTTGCAGAAACATTAGTATACCAGTTTAAAGAGAAACTTGTAGAATCTCTAGGCAAAATAAAAATATGTTTGTCTTGTCTTGTATATTGATTTAACAACAGCATTTGACCGAATACAACATGAAATATTACTGAAAAGGCTAAAAAAAAGGTAAAACTTATAATTGATTTAAATTCAACGATTCTATTTAAATACATAAAAATAAGGGGTTTGCATAAAAATCTGTAAGTAAGCCATTATTATTCTTTGTGTACATAAATGATTTTCCCATAAACACACGAGTGTCACATAACATTTTATGTATTTAACACCACTTAATAATATGATGCAAAAATGAATATTCACTGCAGAGTTATAGTGCAAAGATCATTGAAGGTATATCTGTATGGCTTCTAAGAAATAACCTTTGAATGAATTTTGATGTATCATGTTGTTGCAAAATAAATGAAAACATCCTTTTTGAAATAACACTTCTATTCAAAGCAGAAGAAATAAAGCTTGTAAATAGTAATGTTTTCTTAGGTGTAATTTTTTTATGTTTATTTGCAGTGGGAAGATTACTTCTAAGGTTTGACTAAAATGTAGTGTATTAAGAACCAATCAGTAAAATAATTCTGTTTTTCAACATTCTATTCAGTAATAGCGTAGTTTTAATGCATATTTACGGTAATTCCAACAAGAGTATTAATATTAATTTTCAGATTACGAAAAAAGGCAGTTCTAATAATAGCATGCATTAAACTAAAGTACTTCTACAGAGCACACTATAAAAACCATTGTGTTGCATATACTATGAACTTGGATGTGAACAAATACATTACAATACAAGAAAACTATTTTGTTTTATAAAAACTTATAATATATCTCAATGTTAAAAAGCTGTATCTTAAGAAATTATTTCGTATTAGGGTATCAAGTTTGGACATAAATCTGTTAAGTTAATAAGATTTTCAAATCGTATAACTTTAACATGTTTCTATTTAGTGAACCAATTTATAGAATATCACAACTATTAATAACCATGACCGTAACCATAACTTTATAATAACAATGGTATGCAAGAATCTACATTGTTTCATTAGCATTATCATAAATTAGCTAAATTAAATTTATAGTAAATAAAAAATATCAAAAATATTGAATATAAACATACTGGTTACTCGAAATACGTTTTCATGCGCATTGCATTAATTTGTATTAACTTATGTTATTTAAGAAATGCCTTCCTTGACATTTTACAATAGCATGTATTATAGTGGATGAGACCAAGAAAACATTATACGTATAGAGTTATTCTCAAATTCGCGAATAAAGTACAGCACCAATTTCTTTGTCAGAACTAAAAGGGATCAGATACATATCAGACGATTGAAATTTTAGATTATTTCGAATTTCGTATCAATGTACAGTAGATGTAATATTTTCTTAGGACGTACAACATAAAATCAAATCATTTACGCTTATAATTAAGAAACAATTGTGGATTCGAATTCGTTTAAAACACAAATTGTGAACTTATTAAGTAATATCCGGTATACAAGGCCATCACTTTTTAATTAGGTTAATTCTTTCGACCGTTTTCTTCATCAAGAGAACATTCTTCTTCCGTTTGGTTACCACACAAACAAAATAAAAACTTATCGAAATTTATAGAAGTATGGAGATAATATTTGCATAGTTTTGATGAAACAATACACTACACGACTAACGAAGTAAATCTCATAAATTTTACAAGCCAACACGCCATACAGCCATACAATGACAATGACATGTGTTAAAACACTTTAGAAACGGCGAAGACGAATAGATTCCTGGAGGTGGCGGTTCACCTCCCCATGCTTTCTCCAAACAGTCTAATTTAGAAAATATATCACAAGACAGTAGACTCGCGATTATCCGAGTTAATTGGGACCGAGACCACCTCGGATACGGGAAAACTCTGATAATACGAAGGTTAAGTGCTATTGTCGTAGAAAATAACAAAAAAGCACGTGAAAATGTACAAAATTGGTTTATTGATAAGAGAAAAACTTAAATAAACAGAGTTACAGACCTGTAAACAAGTAGAAACATGAGACTATTTCTGAAAAATGTCTTTGATTGTTTTCAGAGTTAACCTCTCTCCTCTCTTAGATAATGCGATGTTACGCCAACGCTGAAGAAACGTTGTCATGTGGCGTACGCTCTTCTTGTTGCTTTATGTAAGCAAGAGCGGCGTCGATCGATTTCAGCTCGTTTAGCACAAACACAAACATGTTTAACACGAGCGCAGAGACAACTGAACTGAAACTGAAAGTGACAGGTGACTGTGACAATGCGAGGAGTTGCGAATGAATCCGATGATTTCCAAACTAATCTAAGAGACGGGTGGGCTAATAATTCCTAGAACTGGTCGTCTTCAGATTCGCGCAAAATGACGGCTCATCAAACAAATAAACATCACTTCTCGCTGTAATTGTCCTGGTATTAAGAGCTTTATTTTTATTTTTTTATCTTCCGATGACTGGCTCGGTTAACCCGGAAGCTGGGTTGAACGGGACTCGGATAATGCGAATCTACTGTATACTCTTCCCGTCTCCAGTTCTGAGTACCATAGTCTTATTAATTATGTAGTAGAGTTATCTCTGGATAAGATGTATTACTTCAGATAATATTGAATGTAAAACAGAAATACGGATTCCATTTGAAGAAATCAATCGAAACCGTAATAGGCAAATATGTAGAGATCGTAAAAGAAGTTTTGTAAAGTAGAAAAAAGTGCACGGTTGTTTTTCTCGATTTAACCAAAGCATTTAAGTTACTTACACACAACTTATTAAAAACTAAGTGAATTCCATAAATGAAGAGATTAAATTCTGCTTGAAAGATTGAACGATAAATGTTAAAATATTAAAAATAACAAAGATCGGCCAAATTCCTAGGAGTATACCTGAAATTTTAATATAAGTTCATACAATGTTCACCATTCTTAAACCAATTCTTTTTCTAATTTATGAAAGGCTTGCTGAACAATTTGCAATTCGTGAAATTGACATTGTAGTCAGTGGCAACAATTTTAATGTTACTAACCAAATTACATGTGAAAATACGGTTCTTTCACATGAATGATTTTCTCAGAATAAACCTTTTTTTTTAAAAAAAAAATGGAACTAGAGTCATTAACTTTCACTATTCATGAAACATCTATAATTTTTCTTGACTTCACATTTGAGAATGAAAAGTAACCAAGGTATTACCGGTAAACAATAAAATCAATTGAAATATTCGCATAAAACGTATTAACAAAAAACATATTACGCTAAAGAAAAAAGTGGTTAAAAATATAATAATACTTGCGATACCACTCAAAATGTATGGTTCCGTCCTATTAGTCTATGTTGCAATATATGGAAATATATTTTACAGCAGTATATTTAAATCCGAAGTAAGATTTCATTATTCAAAGATAAGTAATAAGCACAATCTAAAGAACCAAACTTAATGAATTTTTGGAGAAAACTGTTACAACATACTGATTCCTCTCTAATTATTTGTACTCAAGTCATGCCTTAACATTTGTTAGTCACAATATAGAGCTAAATTCACGACCGGATAATCACAGTTATTCTTCCAATCTCTCAACAGAAAACTACCACACATCACAACGAAATAGATCCGAAATACACGATGAAATATTCTAAAATCTATCAGTATTATTTGTCATTCTTAAAAACGTAACCGAAAATTGTCATCTGGATTCCGTAAAGAAAAATCCGACTGTAAAATCCTGTAGGTTTTTACAGTGACTGACTACATATAATTCAGTCTAAATTCTGTATTTATGCATCTACTTGTAATTTGATTATTTTCAATATACATTGCACTGATCTTCGTAGTATGATGTCCACTTTCTACTAAGAGAATTACGGTTGATGTATGTAAGCTAAAATACGATGTTATACATATAAACAAAATGCATTGTTCTATTCAAGCTATATGCAAATCAATCCTTAAAAATATCAAAACAATTCTACTTATCTCAACTAGTCTGGGATTTAATAGTTATGACGATTATGTTTAAGATTACTTTTCCAGAACACACTACTGATAGGTATAGGTAACAACAATGTTCATGTTAAATTTATTTTTTCAAACAGTATGAATATCTATATTCCTGTTATTAAAGTGATTTAATATTGAGTGGACGTAAATACTTCTGCATTAGCTATTAGGAATTTTGAGGTCACTTGTATATAACTATTTGGTGAACATACATTAAGACTCTCGGGGGCATTACAAAATTTTACCTGTGTTGGTCTTGCTGTTGCAGTAGTCAGTCAGGAACTTCTCGAGTGTGAAGCGTGGTAGGTGCAGGTTCTTTACTACCTGCACAGGGTCTCCGGGTTTCCACAGGAACACCAAGTCGTCTGTAGTCCAACCATCTGCAAATACATATAGGATTATATCTATCTATATACAACCGTATGTGCATAGATAGATACGTACATACATACACTGTACCAATTCTAAGAATAAAGCCTGTGGGCATCACGAGCAAATGTTCGCATCTAAACTTCCGACTTCTAATAATAACTTTAGATCAGTAACGAGGCGTGACTTTTTAGAAAATATAACTATGTAGTAGCCGAAAATTAAAAAAAAAAATATTGTTTATTGAAGTACTAAGTAGAGAATTTAGTCACTAATGTACATATATCCAAGTGGAAAGGTCTTGGTTCAAACTCTCCTACAGCTATTTTCATGATTATCACTCAGCTCCAGTAGGCAGATTGGGTTTTTCTGTTTGGACACTAGGACTCAGTTCCATATACCTTTGTGTATTGTTATACATAGACTGTCAAATGTCAAATTGGTGGAAATATTCTCTAATTAAACATTTTTTTAAGATCCTACATGATTTCCAAAAAGCAAAAACTCTCAATTTAATTTTAAAACTGTATCTGGGCTAATAAATTGCATTATATCCTGCTTTTATATTAATTTATACGAAACAGTTTGTGTGTATGTACAAAAGACGACGATTAGTTGTGTGATCTTTTAAATCAGAGTTTCTGGATGTACAGAACGTAAAACAAAGGCATTACATTTTATCTTATTTGCATTCTTTACATCTGGTAACTCTGGTTTCAAAACTTATCACACCGTTCTTTATCATCTTCATTTGAACTCGTGAAATGATTGCAGTTACAACTGAAGTGTCATTATGTATTAGCTATTTATAAGTCATGGCCTATCTGTATATTGATCGTATTCTCCTCACGTGCACCTTCCATCTCTAATAATAAAGAAAGGTCCTAATCTGAACACTAACCCGCTTTCACTTACTCGACATTACATGTTGGAACGGATGTATAATTCCAAAGTATGTTAAAATATTGAACATGCCTATAAAAGTACAAAGGAACATTTATTAATAAGTAAAATCAGTTTACAAGAATGTTCTCTTAAAAAAAAGGTTGGTCTGCATGGGGTTCAAACCCAAGCTTCCTATGCAATATGCCGACATTCTACTGTGTAGACCACCAAGCTAGCTGAAGGCATACGATTTCGAGAGAAGAAATTGGCAATGCGACTCAGTATTAGACCAATAGTTGGTGTGACATCACGGATTTTCGGAGAGAAGCATTTTTGTGGTGGTACAACAGTGAATTCAGAGATATTTAAATAGAATTTAGAGATTTTAAGTAAGACTGTAGTCATATTCTATTACATCGATATTCAACTTGTGAAATAATGTCATGTAATATTATGATAGCAAAGCCCCTCCCTCATACGTTCATGGGCAATAAATGCTATCTACAATGTTGCTACTAGCATGCAATTTATAATCTGTGTTCAATTAAAACCTTTTCTTAATCTTGAAATAAGTATTAAACAATGTTAAGACTAAAATTTTAACTGTAAATACAGAGGAAGCAAAGTTGCCTTTGTTACTATTAGGTAAGAGCATTATAAAATAAGGGCATAAACACACAAAATATTCAAATATTATTTCATCAACTTTCTGTATCCAGTATCAGCGATATCGAAAATATTGTCTTCTTTTCATTTCAGTATAAATAATTTAGAAATTAATCTGATAGGTTACAGTGTAGAAACAAAAATACTCACAACTGGCCATTTTGAGAGAGCATGTTTGCCTGTCGAGAGGATAGAGCTTCAAGTTCATTGGACATGATAATGTCAATGATATTCTGTAATGAGAGAAAAATATTTTTGCTTATAGATTGTATCGAATATTAAAACTAAATATACGAACTAGCTTAATTCACTTAGTACAATATTAGTGCACTAGAATCAAGATAAGCTATTTGTAATTAGACAGAGAATATTGATATTCTCCATGTTAAACCATGTGGGAGGAGTTTTCAACTGACGGTATGCGGGCCATAAGGTCAATTCGAAAAATAAATTAACTTTTTAACTGAACGAAGTGTGCATGTCTTCCGAGAATTTCCGAACGGTTTAACACTTTTCAAACTTGCACAAAGTCATTTTTGGAGCTAGGCAAACAAGTGACTGAATTTTGGT
>JAGDQP010009723.1:3575-38014 GCA_022664845.1 Lepisma saccharinum | reverse complement strand
TCACATATAAAAAGTCACTATATTTCGTGTATTACACGTTCTCAAGTGTAGAGGAAGAGAGCGAAGTTCACGTGTTCACAAAGTACAAGTTTGAAGAGACAGTGGCGACACGTAGCGGACAAAGCATCAAAACTGGAGAACAACTGACTGCCGTAGCGCGTCGATTTCCGGAACTTGAAACTGTATAGCGTGTAAGCGTGTATACTGAATTGCGTGTAAGTACAGGGTGGGATCGTGGATGGAAATGTGTTGAAAATGCAGAGGAAAAGGGGAGCTAGAGTTATTGAAGGTTAAGGTCAGGTTTTATTTTCGCGCTTAAACCATGAATAAAGGCATTCTCCCACAGACGGCGTGTTGAGGTGCTGGTCGTATTGGGTAAAATGTGGATTATAGCAACCAGGAAAGATAGATCAAAATTGGTCCGTGGGAGAATGCCTTTATTCATGGTTTGAAAATAAAACCTGACCTTAATCTTCAATAACTCTAGCTCCCCTTTTCCTCTGCATTTTCAACACATTTCCATCCACGATCCCACCCTGTACTTACACGCTATACAGTTATTATTTCAAGTTCCGAAAACCGACGCGCTACGGCAGTCAGTTGTTCTCCAGTTTTGATGCTTTGTCCGCTTCGTGTCGCCACTGTCTCTTCAAACTTGTACTTTGTGAACACGTGAACGTCGCTCTCTTCCTCTATACTTGAAAACGTGTAATACACGAAATATAGTGACTTTTTATATGTGAATATGTGTGATCGAATACGAAACTATAAGCTGCAAGTATTATCCATTTTTTCCCTTCATTTGTTTTAAATTTACCTTATATATATCCTGTAGATATATATATATATATATTACATAGTACCCTTACATTCACTGAATAAAAGGCCTTCCTTATGGCCTTCCTTTTCTCCTTCCTGCCACAGTGAACTAACTAGCTAACTCTATTTATCGTCGCAGTAACAAACGTTCGTCATTGGATTCTGTCTTGGGCAACATCAAGAAAGTTATCATCACGAACTCACGAAGATCCCTTCTAATCTTGTCCTCCCAACGACGTCTCGGTCTTCCCAAAGGTCTCTTTCCATCCGGCTTTCCAATCAGGATAAAATATAATTTTCGTTTTTTCCCCATCCGAGCTACATGGCCTTAGAAACACACTAACCTACACAATGATTTTCTCACCTTTGCTAGCAACCTTAGGTGACACTACCATTGGTTCACTCATCCTGACACCTTTAAGATAACCACATTTAACACTGAAACACTTATCATGTTTAGGGAAGCAGACTGTATGGGTCCAGTTTCGGTCAGGATCTCTCTTTCAGTCTCAAGTGACATAGTCAGGATGGGATGCACTAATTTGAGGAATTTCTTGAGTACCTGAATGTTCAGATGATACTGAGTAAGAAAATTGGAAGTGGAAAATATTCGCAGTAGTACCGGATGGAGTTATTGTGAATTTTACTACGATCCAATTCTTACGGATGACGTGCCTGGGGTATCCACAGTCAATAAGAGGTGAGGAGAGGGTATTAAAATTGAGGGTATTGAAACTTTTTAACCGCAATTCACTTGTAACAATTCGAACAAATGGAAGCAGACTATGTAACACCCCTACGTACTATACATCTTCGTTTTTTTTCTTTCTCGATTGATCTTCAATTCACGAGTTTCATTTCGTTCAATCCATCTTACTTCACATTATTTATCCCTTACTTACAATCATCCCCTTACTATTTTTACAGTTACTATTTCTTTCTGTTCATAATCATTATATCCACTATAGAAAGCTTCCGCCTACTTATCTTTCGCCAACGTTCTGTTTTATCTGACTACCTTAACTCTTTAGCTTTTATGATTTAGCCACACTGTTATCCATCTTTCTGTAAGGTTACTGCTACAATTTAACTTTTTCCTATTAATTTTCATGATCGCGTGGTATTTGTGAAAGTACTCCACGCCCTTCTCGGTATGAAGTATTTGTGCACCTGGTAATGTCCAGTACACGTCTTATTTTCTACCTTATTTTACCATTTCTATGTATAAACAAAGGTAGAATATGTTAAAATAGGGCAAGGTCAAAGTTACGTGTACAGGATGTACAAATACCAATAAAGATTGACTATCATTCGCCGATAAGGAATGGCCATAAAAAGGAAGTGAGAAAAGTTAGAAAGGAGAAGCTATGATGCAATATTGAAAGCTCGATAACAGTGTGGCAAAGTTACGCGTGAGACTTAAGAAAAAAACACAGAACGGTGATCTGTGTCAGCAATAGATGTGTAAAGGCCACAAATGATTTCAAACGAAACAAACAGAAAGGTGACGTAAGAGAGGAGTACAATAAGTAAATGGAAGTTATAATGTGCTTCATAAGCAAAACACGAGGATTAAAAGCAGAGACAAATATGAATAATCGGATAAAAGTAAATGAAAGGGTAAAATTGAGCAAAATACTGTTCAGGATATGAAGAAGAGAACAGGGATAAGAACTGGCGCGTAGGAATGATACATATATTCTAGGTGAGGTTCATGATTGGAAGAAAAATAAAGACATACATCTGCTCCTATCTGTTTTTAACCGTGGTAGGTGTTTCAGGAATCAGGATATTCATCTACACGAAATATTTCGTCAAAAGTGAGGTCGTAATGTGAAGAGTGATGGGTATGGGTATATGATACTGTTGTGAATTGTGATTTGGAGGACTAAAGATGGTTAAAAAGTTTTGCCAACATATAATGGGAGACAGAGGTCACAGCGTAAGGTAACTAAGGGTGGAGGAAATGTAATTATCGAAATGTTGGATCGACTAGGTCTTGTAGGTGATGTTATGCTGGAAGATCAGGCTAGCACTCAAATTATAACAGTTTCTACAGCAGAATGTTTTGCATTTATGAGGTTTGAGAAGGGGAATTTATGGATCTAGTTCTAGCCAGGATCACATTTAGATACGTGGTCCTATGGTAAACTCTTGAGGTATGAGTAAATACCCCTTTTAGTCTCAGGTGACGCAGTCAGGATGGTATCCGCTAATTTTATTAGTTTCTGGAGTACTTGAAGGTTGGGATGATTGTGACGTGAATGAGAAATTGGGAGCGGAAGGAGTTTCTCGGAAGTTCGGTTGGAGCTATTATGATTTTTGGCACTGTCCAGTTGTTTACGAATGAGGAGACTGAGGTATCCACGGTCAATAAAAGCTGAGGAGAAAGTATTGAAATATTTTAGGTAAGTCGTCAGAGGATCAGATGCAATTCTCATACAGAAAAAGAATGTTGGAAGAAAAGTGTTTACTATAGAAGTTATTAAAATGGAGATATTGCATGCTGTAGGTTAATTTGATGTGGACGACAATCTTAAATGGATTGCTCTTGAGCCAGACGCCGACATCGAGGACAGTTCTGTGTTTCCTAGAGAAACCCCAGGTAAGTTTGACCGGAAAGGTACAGCTAAAGTTATGCAGGAATGTTCCAGAGACTCAGAGATCTAGTCCATGAATACAGATTAAGATGCCATCGATATATTCAGGTTCACCCTGCACATATTAAAGATATTAATCATTCCTCTGCAGGTAGGGAGATCCCAGACGAATGATTGGAGATACTTTCTCTTTATAGCTTTGCTACTAAACACTTTCTCTCTGCAATACCTTCTTTTATTGCCCTTGCCCTTTTTGCCAGACATCTTGGTTTCAGTTCACGTGACGTCACGATATACCTATAGTCCAGACACTCATAGACTCGCTGACCTGGCTTCTCGATACATGGCGCAATGGGCATAAACCAAGTACATCATTTTCTGCTCCATCCACCTCAGTTTACCCTCACAATGAATAGCTTCTCCTTTGAAAACTATTAATTCGCAAATCAAGAGCATAGCCATAGACACTTTTCCATATGTGACGCTTGGTAAAACATCTGAAATAAACACATATCACAAATCATTCATCTGGCTTCGTTATATCGAGGACATCCTCTTAATCTGGACTCATGAACCAGACCTGGGTCCTTGGAACATTCCTGCATGACTTAGTTGAGTCTTTCCCGTTAAACTTACCTGGATCTTCTCTAGGAAACACAGGACTGTCCTAGATGTGGGTGTCTGCCTCAAGAGCAATCTACTTAAGACTGTCGTGCACAGTAAACCAACCAAAGGCATGGAATATCTCTATTTCAATACACCATACTAAACATTCTCTTCCACATTCTCTTTCTGAATGGAGGGTTTGCATGTGTTCCTCTGACGGCCTTAATTACTCACTTACTCTATGGCTTACGAAACTTGCAAATTCATCGCCGTAGTAATAAATGTTCGCCATCGGGATCTATCCTGGGCAAGATCAAGCCAGTTTTCATCACAAACGCCTACTTCTCGAAGATCCATTCTAATATTGTCCTCCCAAAGTCGTCTCGGTTTTCCCAACGGTCTCTTTTCCTCCGGATTTCCAACCAAGATGGAATATAATCTTTATTTTTCTCCCATCTGAGCTACATGGCCTGCCCATCTTAGTCGTCGTGATTCATTAGTCTGTCTTACAACATTGGGTGAGTCGTACAGTCCGTGAAGTTCTTCATTACGCAGTCTCCTCCATTCTCTAGTCATCTCGTCTCGTTTCGGCTCATATATCTTTCTCAAAACCTTATTTTCAAAAACAGGTAATTTATGTTCATCTGCTAGGGCCATACTCCAGCTTTCGCAACCGTAAAGTATTACCGGCAAAATAACCGTTCTGTTTATTTTCTATTTCAATTTCCTTGATATTAATCGCTAGGTTAGGAGTTTCTGGACTGAACAGAAATATGCGTTGCCCGATCCTAAATGCCTTTTTGTTTCTTCCGTTATCTCGTATTTACTTGTTACTTATGGTCCCAAGTATTTAAATTTGTTTACTTTCTATATGTTCTCATTCTTAATTGTTACGTATCCATTTCCGTTATTTCCTGTTTTCGGCTTGTTATTATGTATTTTGTTTTCTATATGTTTACCTGTAAACCCATCTCATCGCACGCTTCTAGTAAGACATTGGTGTTACTTTGTAGTGCATCTATATCTTCCCCTATTGAATCTACATCTTTCGCGTACACGAACAGTTGATTCAAGCCATATAACGTTAGTCTTTTTGTCCTCTTTTTTTTTTCAAATCACATATTGTAAAGCAAAGTTAAACAGTTGTGGTGACAAGGCATCACCTTGTTTCAATCCGTTGCGAATCTTGAAACTATCTGACATATTATTACCAATCCGTACTCTGCTTATGGGGTCGCTGAGACACATCCTCACAAGTTGAACAAGTTTTTTCGGAATTCCAAATCGTATCAGGATACTGTATAGCTTTTCCCTTTTAATAGAATCATAAGCCTTCTTAAAATCAATGAATAACTGGTGAACAGTCCCATTGTATCCCCATTTCATCTCCAAGATTTGTCTTAAGGCGAAAATCTGGTCCAACGTGGATCTATTTCTTCTAAAGCCACATTGGTGATCTCCAATTATTTCATCTACGTATATACTTAGGCGAGTTAGCAGTCAATACTTTCTAACATGTTGGGAGTAACGAGATTCCGCATGAATTATTACAGTCCGATTTATCGCCTTTTTTATAAACCGGAACTATTATTGGGGTATCAAAATATGCCCCTTCTGCATTAACACAGCGTTGCCAGCGACTCTGCCAATCCGTGAAGGCTCCCTGGAACGCAGAAACTGGAATGCTCTTCAGCTCCCTCGTTACGGCCTCTTCAATGGCCTGGACCGAGCCGTGGTGCCGTCCTTTTATAACCTGTTTCAGTCGGGGGAAGAGGAAGAAGTCTGGGGGAGCGAGATCTGGGCTGTAGGGTTGGTGGGGAAGCTGTATGATCCCATGTTTGGTGAGGAAGTCCATGACAGCAAAAGCGGTGTGTCTCGGCGCATTGTCGTGACGGAGCTTCCATGAGCCGGCGATTGCTGGACGGACGCGGGCGACTCGTTTCCACTCAATCTGCGGTCAGCGTTCAACAGATTTCGCACTTTCACCACGTTTTCATCACTTTTTGAGGTTGCAGGGCGCCCTGACCGTTGCTCATCTTCAACTTGTTCTCTTCCCTCCTGAACCAATTTGTGCCACGCAAAAACACTTGATCGACCCATGGCATCACTCCCATACGCAGTCTTGATCATGTCATTTGTCTCACTCGCAGTTTGACCCAGTTTGACGCAAAACTTCACCGAGTACCGATGTTCTAACAAACGATTCATTGTGGAGCGTGACACGGCACCTTGACAGAGTTCACCTTCAACTCGATCTACACTCCGGGAAGGCTTGTAGACCACTGGCGACTGGTGCGCTGGTAGCTAAGACCCCCCACCACCCAACCAGCGCAGTAAGATCCCCCTTGTTTATCCCATTGTGGCGGGAAAATTCAGTCCGACTATTTCCGGACGGACCCTGTATGAGTCCACATTTAGTCAGGTTCGTGAGTCTACTGTAGAAGGCATGATCCAGACAAGTGAGATAATTGCATATGCAGACGATCTAGCAGTAATTATTTGTGGTAATTCAAGAAGAGAATTGGAAGACAAAATGAACACAGTGTTAAAAGAATTACACTGTTGGTGTAAAGAAAACGAGCTGGAAGTGGCGAAAACCAGAACAAAATATATGTTTGTGTATGGAACAATGCAAACAGGCTCAACAATTAAGATGGATAATAATAAGATTGGAAGGTATCGAGCTTTAATTACCTGGGCATAGTTTTAGAAGAGAGTCTGAAGTTTAATCTACACGTTACCAGCGTTGCAAATAGATGCCTGGCGTTGGTAAATAAATTTGTAAACTTGGCATTGACGAATTATGAATTAAAGTCAAACCTTGTCAAACTGTACCATAATAGTATATTAGTGACGTTTACCTCATATGGTGCTAGTGTATGGTGGGCACCATTGTTACAGAACAAGAAATTGGCGACTAAAATCAATGGTGTTCAAAGGAAATTTATATTATGTTTGACAGAGACATATAGAACGGCGCCTTTGGACTCCTTGTTTGTTGCAACGGAAGATACACTAGCAGGTGGTAAGAAGAGGTATAGCTTATCATATCAAAAAGGACAATAATTAGGGTATAGTAAGCGAAACAACTGGAAATGATTTCCATAATTTGGATAAGGTAAATGAATGGTTAATGGATAAATGGGAACAAGACTGGACAACCAGTCCGAAAGGAAGATTATTTGGATTCATATCAGAGGTGAGGCTGCAACCACATTATGGACTTATGCAGTCCATATGGTGACAAGCTTTGTGATCGGGGCTTAAGAGATAGTCCATTATGTGATTGTGGAGTTTCCGCATCTCCGGAACCTGTACTATTTGATTGTCCAGGACACAAACAACTGGATTTTTGACGTAGGGAACTCTTAGGAAAATCAATTCAGGAAATGATCAATGACGCCGTTCTGTGTGATTTCTTGCATGAGTTATGCGAAAAGGTTTTATTAATATATCTAGAGAGGTTTCTCTGAACAGGTGATAAAATTGGTATTTAGGGTATATTATTCATGAGTTTATAGTTTCTCTGTTTTAGTGTGTATTATATGTTTTAATTGCGCTAATTATTTTAATAATTTTATTGTGTCATTCAACTTGTAGTCTCATATTTGTGAACTTGAAGTTTTAATGATAAATTTCAGTAATTTCGGTGAGTTTTGTTTTTAAAAAAGTCAAGTAGAAAATATATAAACAGATGCTAAACTGAGATGCATTAAACATTTAAATCTAATTAGTAACTGGCATATTGTGAGGGATTTCAATGTAATTTGAGAATTGGTCGCAGAAGTATTTGAGTCCTCCTTTTAGAACCAATTGAGGTAATCTAGTAAGAAGTAAGTATATTCATTTGATGAAGTTGTTACCAAGGGCAAAACGTTTTATCGGCTCTGTTAGTTTAGTCAATTCTTCAGAAGTTTGATTAGGATTAAATTATTTTATTTATTTATTTAGTTTTGCTCAGACAGAATTTTAAAATTTGTTATTATATTATCGTTTGATCCTTGGATTTATGCCCATATAACTAAATTGAAGATTTAATAAGATAAAATGAAGGTATGATACGTAATATATTTAGCATCTGTTAAAACCAATATATACAATTTATAAACAGATGCTAAAATGGGATGCATAATATAGTTAAATTTGTTAGTGATTAGTGTAACTGTCGATGGATTTTGATGAACATGTTAAATATGGCGGCAGCAGAAGTATTTAAGCCTTTCTTTCACAAAAAGCTGAGATAATCTAGTAAGAAGTAAATATTGCGGTACAAGGAAAGAGGTGAAGGGTTGATATATATTTTGGGGTGAGATAGTATAGTTTCGTAACTCTTTTTTATCCACTTTATGTAACTATATTGTTTCATTTTATAAAGTTAATTTTATTTGTGTATTATATTGAAGTATATATGCAAAACCAGTAGGCAAGTTTAAGATGAGAGTTAAAAAAATGCATGTTAATATATATAATTGTAAAATATAAATATAGTTGGAAGGTAAAGGAGTAGATCGCATATTTGGGCTAGGTTAGATACAAGGCCCTATCAAAGATTTCTAACAATTTTAATGCATGTCATTTCTCTGGGAATTTCTCAACAGAGAAAGGGAAAAGAGAATGCTTTTCTTGGCAACATTCTGTGAGGGGGGCTTCATATACCTACTTCATAGGTAGCAAAGGACTTATATTGTATATAAGCATAGCAGGGGTGGCAAGGTGGGCTCTTCTGGCCTTCGGGTCCGTGTGTGGTACGTACGGTACTGCTCGAAGGCACTGGAATGGTATTGACTAAGAAAACTGGGAACGGAGGGAACTTTAGGAGAGGCAGGTTGAAGTTATTGTAGTTTTTAGTACGGTAAAGTTGTTAGCTATTATATGAGTGGGGGTATCTAAAGTCGATAACAACTGAGGAGAGAGGATTGAAATAACATTGAAGTAGAAAGTAATAGGAGAAGATACTGGTGCTCAGGATGGCAAGAGAGTATCGTAGAAAATGTTTAGTAGGGTACAGATGGTTTCTATCGAAATGAAGTCTCCTCTTGGTTGGTTTGATGTGGACAGTGGACACTAGTCTCAGCTCCATTGTTTGTAAGAAAGATGTTCACATCTAGAACGGTCCTGGAGAAGAGCCAGATGACGAGAAAGGTATGCAGTTGAGGTTTTCTTGAAATGTTTTCAGGGACTTTTGTCCACGAGTTCAGATTAAGAAAATGTGACCAATATAACAATGCTACATCAATGTTTTGAGAAGTGTGAAATTCAGATATACATTCTATATAACTTTTGTGTATTGGATGGTACCATTATGTTGATTACATATTCTTAATTTGGACTCATGGCTACTACCCCTTGAAGCATTCTAGGAAAATCTCTACTACACATATCTCATCAAAACTACTTCATCCATCGCCAAGATGCCTATAGCTCCGCTACCTTCAACGTCGGCGCAACGCTTCAGAACAGACCAGACTGGTTTTCACATAAATCCCACTAAGAGCCTTTTGAAGCACCTGCTTCTACTACCTCTGCTGACGACCTACTACAAAATTATTTCAATGCCTCGCACACTTTTCTTATTGACCGTCGTGGATACCCAAGTCATCTAATCTATACAACAATTGAAACGTGCCAAGAAATCAAATAATTCTTCCGGAGCTTCATTGGCTCCCAGACTTTTCACTCAGAACTATTCGTGACTGCAGTCACTACAAAAACTTCTGAAATTGGCAAATCATATCCTGACTGCCTCACTTGAGAGTGAAAGATCCCTTTCCACATATCCCAAATTTGGCAAAATTTTAAATTTAGTCACGAATCTTACAAGACCCTCGTTATACTTGAAACATGCAATAGATGCGCAAAATTTACCACATTTTTTATCCCAGTCTGAAATGAGAACATCCTAACAGCCACAAGACGTCCTGTTCCCACTCTCTAGACGCTGTATTTCCTTCTCTTATTTATCTTTACGCTGTTTCCCTTATTATGGTGGTAGTTCTATTCATCAAAAACCAGAATTACTCATCTAGCCCCCAAATGCCTCATCGTACCTCAATATACTTTACGCCAGAACCATATTTTAGGGAAATATTACATATATTATCCTGAAAATCTTAAATTTTGAGACAACCACTATAGTTAGAAAAAAATTGGAACAAACTTATATTTCTATCTACTATCCAGACCCGAGACCTGAACTGCAGGTAACATCCCTGAATGCCATTTGTTTTGTTTTCCTTTTCTTCTACTTCCCCTCTTCTGAATTTCCTTCATTTAATTTTGGCTACGTATTTTGTTACGAACTTACTGTATTTGACAATTTACTTCTTATATTACTAATTCATTCCACTTTAACTTCACTTTAACTTTTCACGTTTGCTTTTCCTTTTCACTTTTTCTTTTCTTTTAGTTTCTTTTTCTGTGAAGATGACTATTTTTACTTCGGAATGTGTATGTGTATTATTTCTAGTTCTTCGAAACAAAGAAACGCCAAAACTGATATATACAAGTTACACAAAAAACTCAATAAATAAATAAATAATAAGTAAATAAATAAATAAGAGAAAGGTTGAAAAGAAAATGGCATACGCCATATTGAATAGACCATATAATGATACATGATATGTTGATAATTTGTGTCCTGTCCGGAAACATCATTATGACCCGCAGATCTCCGAGTAAAATGAACCAATGGCGAATTGCTCTTGCCATCCATCGAATAGATATGTCATCAAAAGGACGAGTCCTATAGCCTAACGTGAATTCTGAACCACTCGAACCCCGGATTCCTTGTTTACAAGGTGAGAAATGAATCTACTTCTCTCCTGAGGATTAGAATTGTAAAAATATTATAGAAACATTGAACTTACCTGATACTGTACAATACGGATCCTTTGGGGAAGATCCTAATGTATACATTAGGCATGATGATATTGTGAAAATGTCCTTCCTTTTCATTGGAGAAAAACAGATCTGGCATCCATACTCTTTTCGCGTCGGTTAGAGTTAGGTATTTCAGTCGACCTGGATAACAAAATTCAGTTTATTATAATCATTATATAATACATCTTAAAGAAAGTTTCTTAAGTACATTATTTACGAATTTGCTTAAGAGAAACAATAGTAATAATTATAACATATGTATACGTAGTTATAAAAAATATACAATAGTTATTCTTACGCATTCATTTTGCTGGAAATTTTGTAATTTCTTTTTATATGCTGTCGTTTGAATTATTGATTAATCAGATACGTTTCTCGTGTATCGATTAATTATCGGTTCAATTATTGCCGATCTTTTGGGAAGTAAGAGTTTTCGTTTAAAAAAAATTCTTGCTTGCCTTTCTGATTATCACTCAAAAGTACTTACGTTTAACAAAATTCATCAATATGCTCTCAATGAGGTATTCTATAAACTGAACTCAAGTCAGTTCAGTTAGTTCAATAAACTGATTAGTCTATAACTCTATAACTATGACTCTACAACTCTAGAAACGATATACACAACTCAAAAGTAATATTGTAAACTTACAAAAATCAGTTCACTACAGTAACAAAGTTCACACAGAATGTCTACTGGATGAGTTGTATTCAAATTTGACATTTATGTTGCTCACATTTTACTTATTGTCATAGAGACAAAAATATATTCTTGAAGCTGTAAATTGTAGTGAAGGATAATCAACAATGGACGTAGTGTATACACTAAAAGAAAAAAATAATAGCTGAGCATACAATTCAGTTCAGTTTAGCTTTCTTAGGTGGTCTTATCAGTCACTTTTTGACCAACTTTTGACTACTTGCCTTGGTAGAATTTTCCACTTGATTGTTTAAAGGTATTTCGATACCTTTCCAAATCCCATTCTATTGTTGTTACTGAATTGTAGAGTCTTAATACTTCATATTTGAGTTAATGATTGTATCTTGTGATTTTCTTCGTATCTCTTGCTCAAGAACCGCTTTTCATTGTTTTAATTTGTGCTTCTTAAGTAATATTGAACTCCACTCTCGGTTTAGCTTTTATTATCCTTGTTCCAATTCTACCCCATTTCTTGATTTGAAATTTATTTCGTCCTATCCTTTTTTATATTGATCATTTTGATTTTTATTATTACATTTGATAATTGTATGCAGTTTTTTCTTAGAAGTATCCTACTTTTACTGTTAGTTTATTTACTAATGCGTTTATTGGGGTTGGTTTTCAGTTTTATCACAGATTGTATGAAGCTTTCGCTAGTGTCTATATATTTTTTTTTCAACACTGAAATTGAATATGATTTACGTAATACAATCGGTCTCTTTCCATACTTTGACCTGTTTATTACTCACTGATTGCCATAGAGGCAAAATCTATTGTCGTAGAAGCTAAGAATTACTAATAATCTATTAAAATGTTATGACTTTAAAGGAAATAATTATAGTTAACGAAAATATTCATTTAAACTTCAGCTTTCATTCGTTATTTAAAACAATACTGACGTAGCGCTTCGACCTTTTTGTACAGCCTAGCACCAAAGCAAATCTCCTCAAGAAAGTAATTAGGAACTGGCGTATATAAAGACTTTTATTTCGATCATATCCCTAAAAAGCAGTAGAAATTTAATCCAACTGTAAACCCCGTGAAGTTGTAGTAAACACTATTTATTTATTTATATAATTTCAGGGAAAATCGTTCAATAGAGTACAAGCACCACAAAACAAAAATATACACTACGTTAAGTTGCTATGTATTTCAATTTTACAAAACGTAAAATAAATATATATAAACAGCGTAACCCGAGCTCTTAATGCTCACTTGAAAACATCCAGAAATATTTCACAGGGTACAAGGTGGCACACAATGCTCAGATGTGTACGAAATTAGATGCGAATGAAAAAATTATTGGTATGACAAAACGAAAGTGTCAAGTAGACAAATTATGATAATTAATTAAGATTTTATTTTAAAATCATTTGTTGTAATTGATTTAGCAACACTGGTTTAGTTTATTCGGAAAATTAGGCATTTGTTTAACATTTCGTAACTATAAACAAACGTAATTAGTTACTTAAAGATATGTGAAACATTGCTTTTCTTTAATAAATTGTTTTGTACAATCTGATTGGTTGGAGTTGATATCTATATTGACGTTTGATTGACCAAATCAGGATTCAATGTTTTTCCTAGACGTAACGCTACGAGAGCTCTCATTGATTCTGTCTTGTTTACTTAGTAACGTCTATTATTAAGAGAGTTGATTGGTTGTTATTTTTTACAGACTTTATAGAAATGGAAATCCGAGTACTGAATGTACATTCACGGATTTTTCATGAAATTTAGAACAGAATAAACAAAGTTAGTGTTTTTGAAAACCTTTTATTCTTTTTTTTATTGTCTGCTTGGTTATGGTTCTTAGTAGGAGTTAAACATCTATATTTTATACTTCTGTCGGAATGTACAGCATATATGAACGTATGCTTATGAAGTGTGAAACTAACATTGGATCATCTATAGTAAACCTCCCCTATTAAGTTATTACCTTCTTTCTTTCATTTATTTTATTTTTGACATATGTTAGTGGAATTTGATTTAACAAACCAAACCCTAGCAGAAGTTTAAACACCAAGCTTAAGGAACATGAAAGAGATCTATTTTTTTCCCAATTGTTACCCCTTTGTCCAGGCATTCAAAAAGCAGAACATTGAATCTTCAAGAATCTTGACACAAAGCGAAATCGCAGATAAATAGATCAAAGAAATCTGCTATATAATAGCTCTTAACTTAGACATGGACATTTTAAGTAAAGCTTGAGTTCCTTTTTTTTTCCATTCATTGCTCACCAAAAAATAGAATAAAACTCAAGCCACTGACATAAATAATAATAGATTATAACAGTATTTTCACTTCACAATCCTTCTCCAGAAAAAAAAAAGTTTATGTGTTTTTGAATTGTTCAGAATGACAATTGTTTGAAAATTACGAATATATGTTGCTGTGATCTGAGGTAGTGGCTTTTCCCAGTCGCTAGATGTCAACACTTGTTATTTATTCTCTGTTACGAGTTGGCAACGATGATACAATCAGCTGATCTTTTGCATTTGTGTTTTTATACTTCTTCATGTGCACTTTGTTGCGAGTCCGTATTGGATATCTACGTTATGCTGATGAGGGATAATTACCTTTACGTTTTATGATTATAATAGTACACATATTCTCAACATGTCCAGCTGCTTTGGGAACTCTACAGATTCAGATAAGTATATTGCATAAGTGTTGTATAATGTATATGAAATCTTGTCGATACATTTTACTATTTTGCAGAAATGACCTTGATACAATAGAACCTACAATGTACTGCTGTAATTGCTAAACCTACGTGGTTGATACTAATAAACCTTCATTGGTTTCCAGGATATATATATATATTTACGTTAATACTGCGTTACGTATAATATTAGCTATATCATTCGGATGCACTTTAGCTAATACCATTGGTGGTAAATCTATTTCTGTTCGTCAATTGCTTTTCTCCTCTTCTCTCCTATCATCTCCAGTAGCCTCTTGCTTCCTTTCCTGTATGTTGAAACATTCTCTTTATCATTCTTCAACATTCTCTTTATCATTTCTGTTTCCTCTCCTATACTCTCTAACTCCCACCACAGTTTCTTCTCTTCTTCTCCATTTTCCTTTTGTTCCGCTCTTTCTTTTCTTTCTTGTCTCTTGGTCTCTTCTTTCCTTCTGTACTTCAACATCCTCTTATCATATCCACTTCTACATGACAAGGCTTATTTTGGGACAGATGTAGTAGATGTAGTAGGATGCTTAGATGTATGCTTAGATGTAGTAGGAACAGGGGGTGAGAGGAAAAGAGAGGAAGTAGAGGCCAGAGTCTTTGCTAGGTACCATATCAGCATTCACTGGACAACACTTAGGAAAACCCTGGAAAATCTCAGTTAATACTGCTGGCAGCAGAACTCCCAGTGCCATTCCAAAGTCTACGATAGTAATCAAAAGACTACGGGACTGGTTTGTCATGTTTTTTTTTTAAAGGTCTAAATCAAATAAAAAGGCCTCAATCATCATCAAATAAAAGAAAGAATATAAAATAATATAAACATTTATACTAATATGTTTTACCTACCTTCTGAATCATTAAATTTGAGTCTTTCATCCTCCCATTGTTCTCTGAATGTCAGTTGAACACTGTATTCCTGGAAATGGATGATATCTTTTAGTTAAATGTTCATTCAGCTTCAGATCATAATTATATTACTTTATTTTTTTATAATTCAGTGAATTTTAAATAGCCATTCAAGATTTGAAAGCTTCTATCTGCATGGAATGTTTGATTTTTACTAGCAAAGATGAAGAATTAAGCAATTTATAGCAAATAAAATCATTGAATTCTGAATAATTTAATCCATTATATACGTTTTCAATAATCATTAAAACATGTATTTCTAGAACTAGAAGAAAAAAAATATAAAGCAACTTACAAATCCTTGAGTGTAGTAACATCAATAAACACCTATAATACACACAAATGTTATACACGTTGATGTAACTAGAACCATTGACACGTACAACAACCAACATACAGTTAATACAGACCTGCAGTGGTTTGTTGTGATCAGCCCGTACCATGCAAGAGTTCGCATATGGACAAAAAAATAAAGCGCTTTACTACTAGGCAGCTCTCAACACATAGCAAGCAAAAATATGGTGCAATTTTTTTTTTTCCCAACTTACCCACTTGTTCATTCATTAGGTGAAAATGGGCCAGCTGTTAAATATGCAAGAAGTGAGACATTGATTGATATATTTAAATTAGAAAAACAACATCGCCATGTTATTCGTTTTTCTGTCATCTTTTAATCTGAGATGTAGCAAACACACGTTTTAGAAAGAAAAAAAAAGGAAAGTAAATGAAAACAACACATATAGGTGCTTTACGTATCGGAGAAAAGGATAGATTAAGAAGATAACTGATAGATCACTGCGTAGACAGGACTTCACAGACATGTAACGATTTAAGTATTCAACACATTCTTAAAGAACAATGTAAGAACATGCTTAAATCTTAATGCTCCATATTTCCAGCTATAAATATATTTAAACTTTCATAATTATACTCGTTCCTGAATCAATAGTTAGGTAGAAAATAAAAATGTCGTTTGTCAAAAGTGTGTTTCTTTGGAATTGACTGAATTTTAAGTGTCTGATTGTTTGTTTGTTTGTTCGGAATAACTCAAAACGTACTTTTAAACTCGTTCAGACGTAATACTAGTGGACCTTTCTGGATGTTTAGCTGTCGTTCAATAATGTGAGATACATCAAAATTAACGGATGTGCTATTACATGGGCCTTTTCTCCCAAACTAGTAACGTTCACCAATATAAGGAAGTCAGTCAAAGTTAGCTCAAACGGTAAAATGCTTAGCTATCATATTAAAGGAACTTGGAACGAAAGCTGATCAACGCAACCTATTTCGTTATTACTATATGAGCGTGCTTTATCGTTGGTTCCATTTAAAGTTTTTACTTTTGAAATTAATTTTTACTTCTTATGATTGTTGTTATGACTTTCTGTTATGTTGTTGTTACTTCTTATGACTTGTTGAACTAATCATATTTAATGACATGTTTTATGCACGAAGAACAATTATTATCTAAAAATGTACCTATGTAACTATTAATCATTGTTGTCTTCTTCATAACGGATTTTTTTGCTTTCAGTAAGTAGTTTTCACCTTCCTCTACAAGGTTTCTTCAGACGAACTACGATTCTCTTCTGGTGTGTAGAAATGCGTTTTTTTTTTGTATGACTAAGTGTGTTTAAAAATGTAAGTGAAATGAAAAGAGTGCGAATATATTAAAGCAGAAAGATTGTGTGTGTGAAACTTCTACGTCACCATATTTTGTAATCGAATTTATACAATAATTCTTCTCACAGACTGGTAACATTGTTCCTATACTCTGTCAAGTACTTTAAACGAACAGTACGGCACAGCATTCATACCTAACTCTTCACCACATAACCTATCCTTTTAATTTTATCCCATCGTTTGACAACGCGAGCGCACCGACTCGCGAAATATATCTCGATTTTATTTATTTGTAAGTGTTTACTAAACGAGAGAATTAGCTGCAGGCCAGCTTTTCTCTCCACGAGATTTGTTAAATGCATTACTAACGTTCTATCATAGATCCTTTTACATCTCAGCCAAAGGCTCTAACTACTGTTTGATGTAAGTGTGAGTAATTCCCTTGGGTTGATGCACATAATTAATGAACAGAAAAAGCCCATGTAACCGCCTAGCTTTCAACTGATTTTCTTTCACGCTTTTCGTACTAAACGCAACTAGCTGAACAAGATATTTAGCGTTTTAACGAACAATCTTTCCCTATACTAAATTCCATTTAAACTAGAATTTGTAATACGTCAATATTAGAATGTTAATTTTTCCTCAACGTCAATTTATTGTGAAACTACCAATCTGATTACAGACTGTGAAACTTACTTTCTATTTAATTACAGTCCTAATTAAATGATTGACGTAAAATGTAAAAAATCATGGAAAACCTACTTGTATTGCCTCTTGAATTAATTTCTCTAAATTAAATTATTAAAAGAAAGCAAATGGTCGATATGTTAATGAAATTTGCAAACTTTGTTGATGGATATTAAGTTGAAAGTACATTACTACTGTTATTGTCAAAAGAAAATAGGTTTACACATCACATAGTATTCCGTCATTAATAAGGGATATTTACTTGTAAGCTGATAAGATAAACATTGAGTGAAGGCTAAAGATACTAAAGACATAACTGCACTTATTTAAAAAACTGCACTTTTTGTTGCTTTATATGTTCTTCAATTCTTTAATGATTTTAACACACCTTTTCTGAAATGTACAGAAGAAATATTTAAACTTTGTTAACAGTAGATTTATGTCTAAACTCATAATAATTGAATGTACAAGATTATGCTTGTACAAGAATATAGTTTGTTTAAATTTCTAAGGCAACCATTTTGTTATCAATGTCGATTTTCTATTTAATGTCTCTCTCTTATCTTGTTCCTGGATTCTACACTGAAAATATTTAGTTTCTTTCGTGAATCAAATGTAGGAAATGAAAACAGAAAAATGGAATCAGGTATGCACCGGTATGGCACGTAACGTGACAACTTTTGAAGGATTAATTACAGCGCATACATTATGAATTCGGTTTACTTTCATGTGGATGCTGCTGCTTCTGAATTTGATGTGCATCAATTTCATTCATTGGGATTATTATATTCAGCCATTCTTTCCATCAATATTTTGCCTTCCTGTCCTATTTTTAATCTTTGAAAGTTTTTCTAAAATCAACTAGTGTTAATTAGAAGTAATCTAGAAATTCACGATTGTTAAACCATATAAACCAAAATCGCAATGATTTTAATATGAATTTGAACATTACAATTAGCCGATATCGATACAGATATCAAACATTTATCGATAAATCGTCATTATTTTTATTTCTGTTAGGAGAAAAAAAAATCTGAAAAGCAAAAGTTAAAGATTAATTATGAAGCTATTACTAATTGATTTTTTTTTCAACCACTTCAACAAATTCCACTAAAACTGTTGAATTTTTCAGCTACTGTATGCACTGTCTATATAAAGTTGCCCATAACTCTGAAAGTAAAGTAATCGAACAAATATCTTTACCCAGAATTAGTGAGAAGTGTAAACGTTGACAATTATTGTTTTGATTCGACTGTAATTTTCCGAATTCGAACGTGTGTGTTAATAAGTATGGTATTTTAGATTTCAGATGATTTTTAAATCAGAGAATTCATATATTCTCTATGACTACAGCGGAGTTATTTTGGGATGCATGTTAAATATTTCCCGGATGAGGAATTTATCTTGTCAGAACTGTGATTATGGATTGGATTTCGAACTAATCGAATCACTAAACCCAATTAGGGACCACTTAAACCGTTCTGGAGACTAATCGATTTTGCCGTAGCTCTTTGATTGTTTCTATTTTTGTGTGGTGTTTTATTCAGAATGCAGTGAAGTTACTTTAAACATTTTTCATAACTATTGGTATGGAAATCATTTCAAAATATCGAATCACCGTTGCTAGGAGCACTGGAAGCAGAGATCCCGCCAGAATTTTCAGTTTGTGGGAAGTGGTGTAAAGTCAAAATTCGGAGTGTTTAAGTGGAGTTTTACACTGTTTCTATCGATTTTTGACCACAAACATTTTTTTTATGTTGGGGGGGGGGGGAGGGGGGGGGGGGGGGGGCTGCGCTTGAGAATTTGGGGGCTGCCGGAATCACTGATTGGAAGCCTGAATTTTGTGTATGCTCCTTTATGTATACGCCGATTTACATTACAAGTAGAGAGGAATGCAAAGATTCACACTGACGTGAATCAATCCTTGATTTTAATTGAAAATACATTTTGTAGTCCATGGACTTAAGAAAACAAAACCAATAAAAAGTTGTTGGTTTAGACATTATTAATGTGTGATTTAATATCTTATATGATTGTGTATACAACATCTTCAAGAAAGTGTAGTAAAATGTGTATAAAACACATAAAAGAAAACATGAATACAGTACTGTTTTGCAAGTGTTTCTTAAGCAAATTAAATGCAGCAAGCATAAAGTGCATCTTTTTGTGATATATTTCATTCCAAAGTACAATAGAAAAATTTCAAACATGAAAAAGGTTAGTGTTCCTATGTAACATACGAGCTTTATTTTAGAATGATAAATTGTAATCTCTACACGCGTTGGGATATATTGAAAACAAGATGTTTTGTACTTTAACCGAGAGTACAACATTTCTGACTTCATGAGATATCATATCCATGGATTGGATCTATATATATATATATATATGGATCATATCCATATATTGTACGTGGATTAGTAGTACAAGGGATGAAATGAATATTTCAAAATAACTTTACACGTGTTTCAGGAAAAAATAAAATGTCTCCTTTCATGTCATAGTATAAAGACTTCATTATTTATTTTCTTGGTGTTAAAAATAACTGCTAAGCTAAACTAATCTTTTCTATACTGAAGACTAAAAATATTATTTATTTTCTGTTATTGTTCTTTTCGTAGAAAATAATACCTTGATAGTATAACTCCATGAGAAGAACTATTTTTTGAAGCCAAAGATGCCTAAAGGACACAAATAGATTTAAAAATTCAAATGAGCAAATTAGATTCAACGTTTTCAAGCTAATAGTATTCCTTGACTATGTCAATGAATTTTCAGACAGCA
The DNA here is from genome assembly GCA_022664845.1 of Lepisma saccharinum. NCBI lineage: Eukaryota > Metazoa > Arthropoda > Insecta > Zygentoma > Lepismatidae > Lepisma > Lepisma saccharinum. The sequence continues at coordinate 17,718 of JAGDQP010009723.1, read as the reverse complement.
GCATGAGTTATTTTTCATACTACTGAGAAGTGTACAAAGTAATATTTCTTATTGATGTGTGGTATTATGCTTATCAACAAACAGTAAGAATATATGAAAGTTTTCATGTGTTTACGGAAAGAAAAAACAAACAAGTGACGACTAAGTAACAAATGAGCAGCAACTTTTGAAAATTACTTGCTCAGAATCATCAAGTGAAGACACGAGTAGAACTTATACAAATGTAGCAAAAGATTTAGAGCAACAAGAATATGATTATAAGGGATAATTACGGTTTTAAGAGCAAAGGGATACCTCGATATGTTCAACACCGAAGTTGTTCTAGAAATAGGAAACCGTAGAAGATAAAAGAAATATTTGGAAGAGTCATTAAATGAAAACAATTATATAAAATGGATATATTGGAGAAAAACAGATATAATCAATACAGAAGAGAAACATAACTCAAGAACAATAGTCATCATTATGAATAAAGGAGGGAACATATTTAACAAAAGGAAGGAGTTAAGTTGCTAGATGAAATAAAGTATTAAAAAAAATGATGTAAGCAACTGGGCCAAAGTAATTCATAGAAAGTTCCAACGGAGAAACAAAAAAATATCGAATAGAAAATGTTGAAGAGACTACTAGTACTAATGACGTAATATTTACAACTTGAAAACTGAATGTTTAAGACAAAAATGATGTTGGTAGAAGAGTTGAGAGCCTTGAGGAAAGGTTCACAATAGTCCCTAGAAAGTGCAAAGAGTTGATACCAAGAACAAACACAAGTTTCTAAAATTTTGTGAGGTGTTTCGAAATTAAATTGAAACTGCGAACACCTTGAAGTGGGGTGTAGTATAGTACAAATTACTCTATTATATCAATATTCTCAATGTAATCACGGAGGTAAGAAGTATCAATAAGCTGCAGAAGATACTGTATATTTATAGATGTGGTGACTTGATAGAACCGACATTGAAGGTTTAATGATACTTGAATACTCAATCTATGGTATAATACAAACTACAATGAGAAACAGATGTAAACAAACTAAAGTAATAACGTTCGTAGAAAACGAAGTAAATTTTGTGAAATGATTTGAACATAATTGTGTTCGTTTGATAGCAATGATAACAAAAGAGGAAGCGTGAAAGAACTAGACCCTTCTAACACTAAGCTGTGGTGGATCAAAATTGCGGTTCATTATAAGAAAGGAAATTGGGTAGAATTGACACACAACTTTCTAAAGCTGCGTAATTGGAAATACAGAGAAGATAGGGTTCAGTGAAGAGATAGAGATGAGTTTCAACTAAAAATGTACGACGCAGAGAACAAGAAGTGTAGAACACGTTAAAAGATTAAATAGAATGAATACTAGACAAGTAAAAGGACAAATCTATTAACTTACGGGAGCGAGAAAAGTAACTGTGCAGGAGGATTTTTATTCTTTTACATCTTAAACTATTTAGGGATATTTTTTCTAGATAGATCAATAAATATGTTGACAGTATTTTATTTAGCAAAGTTGACCAAAACGGAGTTATGAATATGTAAATGAAGTTACATCTACGTCTAAAAGAGTCGCTTCGGGACTAAAGATAATAAAAGAAAATCTAACGTATAAGTAAATACTTCAGGTTGTTACGGCTAAAAGTAACATTCGGATATTGTCACTCTCTACCAACACAACTTTCCTGTGTTCACTTGACTGTTGTTTAAGGTTAAATGTATGGGGCGGGGCGTAAAAAATATCAGAACTTTTAATGTCTGCTGACTTTGATTTAGCCTTCAATCAAGGTTTGAACGCTGTGTCTGTGGTAGTGGTTCTGTTGGAGGTTCTATGTCTCAGAAAAGTTTATGCTCTCCATAAGAGATTTTGACTTGAATGACACTCCAAGGACCGGAAGACTAATTGAGTTTTATGGGGATCTGCTAGATGTAAGAAACATGGTTATAAAACAACTCACTAACAACTACTATCACATGACAATTGAAGAATGCTCGAAGAATTAAAAGTGGAGGAAAGATATAGTGTCACTGTATCTTTATTTCATCCTTGCCTACCTTCGCTGATCTCAAAATCAACCTCAACCGTTCCTTAACCTCATCTTTACACGTGATGGGAAATGGTGTCTTTTCGTCAATATAAAGAAAGGAAAGTCCTCAAAGGACATTGCTCTACATCTAGTGAGATTGTGATGAATTCACCCACCCTTCAAACTCCTTTCGAACACAAACAATCCCTATTGTCAGAACTGTGATATCTAGCCAAGACCATTCGACAGAGACGTCCATATTTGCATGAGATGATTAACCAAAATGAGAAAGCCCACCCGCACAACTTATCTAGTCAATTAAACCACGAGCTTGAATGGAAGATTCTAACTTATTCTCCGGATCTCCTTCCATCTGATTATCACATTTTCCGGACTTCCTTCTTTCAAACTGACGAAAAATTTTAGAATTAACTTGTTGATTTATTTGCCTCCAAATCACATCAGTTCTACCGCAGAGAGATTGTTAAATTGTCCAAAAGTTAGGAAGAGGTTAACAGTGAAAGAGAATAAGTAAAGATTGATTTGTTAGATTTATTACGTTTTATTTTAGTTGAAAAGTGTAAAAACGCTAAGAACTTATGCTACAACCCAATATTTTATATGTACATATCTCCAGATAGTGAAAGATGATTACAAAACTGTTACCGCCCATAAAATTCAAGTTATCTTATCTTTTGATTACAAAATGTAAGGGAAAACTTATGTAAGAATAACTAAGAACCGGTTTTATGTGGCGACAAGTGATATCCCATCAATTACTTCATGTTTCGTTAGCCGATAATCTACAATGGAGCCTAATGAAAGTTTTGCCACTGCCAACTTCTGTTAACATCGTAGCTTGTGGTGATGGCATGAAGGTCTCAAGGTCAACGATTTCTCGTTATTAATCATAGTAGCTGATCTTAAAAAGTTAATTTTGAAAAGAAATGTCGTCCTCAAACAAGGAAACTGTCTTTAATCTACAAACAAATTATATAATTATTAAATATTATTCCGAGTTGAGCGGTCTGTATGTGAGCAATATTAAAAGTTGAATTTCTATGTTGGAAGTTAATGCACTTAATATCTAAACACCTCGTTTTTTGCCGGAGAGAAGTATGTAAAGTTTCATTCTGTTTAAATATGTATACATATTTTCGTTATTCGAGCTATTCTGTTATTTAATATGTTGTAAGTGATTTCAGATAGGGAAATCATGCCATAGAAATGATTAAAAAATAGTGTCTATGTGAACAATAGGAGGAAGAAACGAAAGCTGAAAGTGGATATGGAATTGTGTTAAACTTTTATTGACTATTTCGTCAAAGTAAGACGCTCAATTTTAAGAACTGGAAGAAATGTCGATACCTTTTTTGTTGTGTTCATTATCTTATATACAGATGAACCTACAATGCTTTTAATGAAATACCCCATAGATATCACAGAGTTCAAAGTTGATTTTAATAGAGTTCAGAGTTGAACTCAATAGTTTCTAATATAAAGGGAGGTAAAATAAATTATATACTCATGCCCAGAAAGTTTTATTCTTCTTTGTTATTTGTTTTCTGGCATAGTCAAAGCTAAACCCTAGGTCAACATTAACAGAATACAAACGGAAGTACGCTATGGCTGGGTATCGAAGACGAAAATAAAAGCAAAATATTCCACGAAATGACTTGACTTAAATAGCTGCACTTACGGTGAATAACTACAAGGATTCGTACCAAATCTAGTGGTCTAATTTCCAAAGTAATGTAGTTATAAGATTTGACGTCTAATATTAAGCAAGAGACTTGCTTTTCATGCTCATAGTAATAAAATAGAATAGTCTTTTAAATGTATTCTCTTTATATGCGTCAGAACAAAACAAACTCTACATGAGAATTCAATCGCAGATATTCTAATTTCATCACTTCCGGTTAAATAATTATTATCTTTGATTTTCATGTCGACATCGAAATAAAGCTAGTGTGTATGATTGAATCATTTGGCTCATGGAGCCTAAAACTCCGAAATCTTGTTCAATGTAATAAAAATGACGTCTGATAAATTATTTTCTTGTCAGCTTCAGTTTATTCAAGTCTAAAGCTGTAAAACATCATCATGTCACTCACTGTTATCTTTCATTCATACTTCTTCCGAGCTGAATCATTGAATAACATTTCTCTGAATTTTAATTAAAAAAAAAAAAAAAAAGATTTGACTGATTTGAATAAATTTAGCTACAAATTAAAGTTTACTTTCGTTTCACTCTCTCAGAATTCTTGAAATAAAAGTTTAATCAACTATTATTTAAATTTAAGTTTTGGCTTTAAAAATATATTTAAAATAAAACAAAAATAGTTTGATTAATTTGACAGAATAAAGACATAATCTACAATATAATTTTCACATTAGCTACAAGCTAAGAATGGTGAAGTAAATAATGCCCTCTTCCGGAAGAATATTACAGTGCAAGACTAATAACATTTAGAATATACATCTTAAAGGATTGTAGAAAAACTTGTACATTATCTGGTAATATTTAGAAATATTTAATTCTTTTCTTTTAGAATAATTAATTCTCTATACTATTTAGTACTTTCTGCACTATAGAATAGCTACCTTTGTAATTCCAGTTTGTACTCTGAGAATGATTCACACAGAGGCTTGGAATGCAGGAAATAGTGAATAGTCAAGTAATATATCAACGAAGGACATGAATCGAGAGAATAGTAAATATTGTTTATATGTACAGTTCTTGTTAAGAATATTTCCATTGCTAACTAGAACATTGTCCTTATTTTTTTCTAGATCATTCATCATTCTATTTCTCTATTGTTATTTTCAATATCTACTAAGATAAATAACCATTGTAAATAATTTTTGTGTCAAATTTCACTTGTCAGTATGAAAATACATTTAAACAAACTTGCTAATATTCTTTGTGTGGTGCTCTGCGTTTCAATTTTGCAAATAATAAGTAAAACAAAAGATTAAAAGTAAACTTTATTGTGTGATAAAAGCAAGCTGAATACTTTATTAAAGTAATCTAATACACATCCAGTGATAAGAAGTTATGTTAATGTGTGGAATTATTCCTTAAGAACAAACAAACATCTAGAAATGTATTTTAATTGTAAGGAACATGGAGCAAATAAACAAGTTCTCACATGGAACATCTTTCTTTTTTTCTTTTTATTTTTTTACACAAAAGAAACCAATAAAAAGGTGCATTCATAAGTGATGAAGAAATAAATTTTTTGTGACGTTGGTGACACAACTTACCTGCTATTTATTTTTATTATTTTTTAACGAAATCTTATCAACGCGATTTTTTTTTAAAAATTGAATTTGTTTGATTTTGAAATGTTGCTTTTCGTTCTTGCATTTTTAGCACAGATAAATAAACAGTTTGTGTGTTTGATGTAGTTGTAGAGACTCTGTATACCAATACACTAATACAACTATTAGTGAACTGAGTAATTATTGTAGGCATTTGTTTATATTTGTGTAATCTTTTCTTGTGGGAGATTAACCCAAAGAAAACATCTGTGTACATTTGTGTAATCTTTTCCTTTGGGAGATTAACCCAAAGAAAATAACTGTGTACATATTACTACGTTAAAGCAGTCAAAATGAAAACAATGAACTAAAACAGTTATCTCGGGCGACAGTTAACATATAAAACAAGTTAGTATACAAGCAGGGAGTAGCATAAATAGTGAGACAGGTGACAGTCAAACTAGCGAATCCAGACAGACTTAGATTGGAAAATCTCACTTAGTGATTAAGATAAATAAGTGACATCTATCTACGCGCACGGTAGGAGAAGTCTCGATATCAGTTTTATTTAAATTCATGGACATTAGTCAATATTTGTTAGGATCTATTTAAATTAAAAGGAATTAGTTTTATTAGAGGTTGGCTACACAATAAATAACTTGTATTTATTTAGTACAAACTCAACGAGAATTCATGACACTAATTGATTTAATTCTTTTCTGAATAACGGTTTCAAGATAAGTTTATAAGAGATTGTCTTTTAACTCATTTTCTTTCTCCGTGCCTCTTTGATTTTTTTTCTTTTAGATTTCTTTCTTACTAATACTGTTGTGTGATTCTCCTGTCCCAGCCTGTCTTGGCAGCCCACATGTAGATACAGGTGACGTCAAAGTGCCACAAACGCAAACGGGTTGCCAAAGAAATGTCCCAGCTTGACTTCCTGTCTTCCAACATGTTGTTAGTAACAGTTGTTGCTCTTATACGTTTTTGTTGACGATTGGGCACTCTAAGTCACCTGATGAAAAACATATATCCGGGCACTTCGGAATTGACAAAACAGTTGACATTCGGTAAAAGTGAACTGAAAAGAACAATGTTGTTGACCCAGTTTGCTTTTTTTCTTCTCTTTGTTAAGAAAAAAAGGCCAAAGCTGAGTCAAGAATTGTTTCAAATTTTTTACCGGTTGCCAACTTGTTTTTTTAATTATCTGTTGTTGTTCTGTTATTTAAGTGGTAATAGCGCCTGTGACGTCACCAGACTCACCATTTTATAATCATCTATTTTGCTGATTGAGCGCAGATAGATGTTCACAGTCACTATGGTGGGAGCGTCCGCTAAGTAGGAGAAAAAGAAAAACAATCAGTAATTTATATGGAGAAAAATAACAGAGCCAACACAAGATAGCCAAAAAATATGTTGCATGTCTGAAAAACAAAACAAATCTAACTTGCTTTTCTTAAAATGTTTTATTTTGATTGATAAAAACAAAATACAACAACACATTCTAAACATGTTTTATCTGGCTGGGAGAGAGTTAAAAAAAAATCTACAATAGCTAATCTGAATGGAAATAAAGAAATGAAATAATGATTTTTTTTACAAAAAAAAAATATAATAATGATAATTTTTAATGAAAAAACACAAAAGCTGACACGACTATATGGGAGAGGGGTTCAGAAACAACATTCCATGGTTGAGAGGGGCTATGCGATAAATAAAAATATAACATTGTGCTCATGCTTCGCTTTCTACCTGAGCCGTTGGAATCCTCAAGTAGCGTAGCAGAGAAGAATAATGACGCACTCATCAACATCCCCACTCCCTTTCTTTATATCCGTCGTGTTAACTTTCGTGCAGAAAAAAAAAATATGGGACTACTTTTTTTTTTCTTTTTAATCAATGTGTCGTCGGTCATTATTCTCCTCCGGATATGACGAGAGAAAAACACTGAGATGGAAAAGCAAGATAAATGTAAAGGAACAATAGTAATAGTGACAGTGGTTGGTAGTAATAATAATAGCAGTAATAATAGGAGAAGTGTTCCGGTTTCTCAGGTCCAGGCCAACTTACCATCGTCACATCATCAATTTTTGAGATACTTCTTACAAATATGTTGACAGTCACAATTGCAGGTCCTAAGAAGTGTGAGAGAAAAGTATTGTTAATGTCTCCTTATTATTCTAAGATTCCGAGTTTTTTACAATTCTTTTTTTTCTTTTTTTGGAATCTTATTTTTTTCAGCAGAGAAATAGAGAGATAGGAAAAAATTATCAGGGAAGCGAAAATAATAATTAAAAAATACAAAGCTATGTCTTGTGCTGCTAAGGCCATATCATTCCGTCATTCAGTGCTGCAGAACATTCAGGCAAAACTAGGAAAGTGCACATGCCTGTCTCTGCTATAACTATCTACTATTGCATGTTGTTTTGTGAGCACTTTCTATTATTTTAAAACAAATGGTAAGGGAGAGATAATTTTTGTACTTAGTTTGTTGATTGGCAGCACATGTACCTGTTTGTAGTAGTAGTAGTAGATGTTGACTCTCGGCTTAAGTTTTCTAACGAGACGCTTATCTTATCTGACCGTTTTTGTGATCATTCAGTGAGTTAAAACAGAAATTGGGTGAAACAAAAAAATATATATATATATCACTCGTGATGGTAACTAAATTCAAAACATATGAGGCTTAATTAGCAATCAAATAAGCTATGGGGGGCGCATTCGCCTTGGAAATGAAAAAAATTAAAAAAACGCAGACAAAAAAAATTATAAAAAAGGAGATTTGAAAAAAATACTTGTGTTTGTTCTTTCACTACAAATACGTTACCCCATAACAGAAGTCTGTACCGGCTGAGAGGTAGAAGGTGTATAGTGAGTTCGTTCATACTCGAAAGACTGGTCTTCTGTTGATTTTTTTTTTGATTTTTGATTTTTCAACCTAAATTCTTGACCAATCTATTTTCTTCCTTTCTTAAAAAATGATATAGAATGGATTTCTCAGCATACGCTTGTCTTTCACTTACCATCTTGATGTCACTAATAGTCGCAATGCTTCTGACAAATAGGTTAACAGTCACGATTGCAGGGCCATCTAGAGGATGCGGTAAAAGAAACAATTGGTAAGCAGAAAAAGAGCACAGCATTCATTGTTTTCTCTGATTTCAATTAATCTCTTTTTTTATAAAAAAAAAAACAAAAAAAAAAAAAACAATGCCAAGATGTTATTCAGTTAGAACGAGTTTTCAGAACTGCGGAAAGGAAGTTGTCATGCGTGATTGTAGTTATTTTTCTTGACAAAAGAAGTCGCATGTATCTCTCTTTATTTCCAAACAAATTACATACTACATGCAGGTGTTCAAAAATAAATATATATATATATAAGTTCATATGAAACATTTTATATATCATTCATGGCATTGTGGTGTGATATTTAAAATTGCTACACGAATGAAAATATTAAAAAAAGGAAAGTTATCTAAAGCACTAATATATATATAAAAGAAACTACTGAACTATTTCATTTCAAATGTATAAAAGAAGTATTAATTCTAACATGGATATCATCACGCGCAGGAAGTACTGAACGGATGGAAATATATGAGAAAAAAAATAAAATGAAAATAGACTTCTGTTTTGTTTTTATTAATTTGGAGCTGTAATGTTGTAATGACAATTCGATGCAGGTGATCTATATTTTGAGGCGATACTTGAAAAAAAAAACTATGGCAACTGGACAATTTCTTATTAATTTACTAATGTTTATTGTATAAAAGGAATTTAATTTTTATATTTAACTCATTCTTTTTTTAATTTAATGTGATTTAAAATTATCTTCTTTATTTTTGACGTAGTTACAAAGAGATCTTTAAGAAAAACTAAACTTCATACTCTTGACGTACAAATTTGAGTGCTTTGTAAGACTTTTGGAATTCAAATTATGATAAATGGAGTTGTGAAATAGTGATAATACATTCCATATGCAATTTAAGGATAGGTGTTCAAAATAGGTTTTTTTAAAGAGTGTTTGTCAAAACAGAGAAAGGAATTTAATTATGGATCTTTGGATGTAAATATAATGAAACGAAGAAACAAAGAGAACACGAGAGAAAGAGAGAGAGAGAGAGAGAGAGAGAGAATATAAATGTAGTTATAGAAATGAGAAAAGAATAACTTGACGGAGAAAACAGTAAGTTCCGGTGTTCGAATCGTTTTCTTTGGTTTACGTTATAGAATATTTCTAGATTAAATTTTCACGTAATCCTATTGTCAGAAGAAAAAGAAAATAAATATACGATTATGTAAACAAAAAACATTTATTTCTCAGATCTCCTTGTTTCTTGTGACTTGTTAACAGCTTGTTTGATTTAATAAATATTTTAAATTGTAGATTCATTTAGCATTCATTTATCGGAGGCTAAAAACAAGATAAGTTATCAAGAAATACGTATATTGATAAAATACCAAAATGGTAACATGAAAACTAACCCAAACTAATTAGTATTAGTTTTCCGAAGAAAAATATATTCTTTATTTTAACTATATACTTTATTATGACGATAAGATATGTTATCATTTTTGTAAGTGATATCCATCTACCTTGAACGGACAAATTTAGGGCAGTGAAATTTCAAACCTTTGAAAATAAAATGTTGTTACCATCTCGGAAAAAAGAATAGGATTTGTTGATACAGATAATAAGTATTATTATTTTTAGTTTGGAAACAAAAGTATATTACGATCTGAAAATCTTATACTTTTTAAACAGTTAAAAAAAATCTTAAGAAAGAACTCTTCATTTCTACTATGTCAATGTGGTCCAATTTTGGGCCATAATTTTGAATTTGATTTGGCTCATAGGCAACAGGGACTTAATCTTTAAATATCAAATATGTGAAATATTTTCCGAATTATTAAAATACTAGAAAATAAAAACATCCTATTGTATTTGGACACGTTAAATAAAAGTCGTATTCACAATATTTCATTTGATCCAATGAGGCATCATCAGATGAGTTACAAGACAAAGGTAGAAAACTTATAACTACTATAGTTATAAGTGTTTTACTTATTTATGTCTTTGAACTCATCTGACGAAGCTGCATTGGATCAAGTGAAAACGACTTTTATCAAAATGTACAGGTAAAGAACGTTTTTATTTAAAAAAAAAACTTATGGATGAAGATACGTGGTATTTACATTACGTATAAAAGTAAATATTCAGGAAACAATTATGAAGTATTCTTGAATTATTTTACAGTAAAGAACATTTGTAGTACCTGAAAAATAACAAACTTTTGTATTACGCATGGATATTGCTAAATTGCACATGATACATTTCTGTTTTATCTTAGAATTTGTTGTAATTTCTCACGTTGTAAATATTGTTGAATTTGTATAGATTAATGTTAACTGTCCTTCCCCACTGGTTCACTAAACCTACAACATTCACCCCCCATTCCTTTGACCTATTCCCGTCACTCGTTATAACAGTATATTTTAATCATTTGCAGAGATGATAATGTTCACATCCTTAATATATATTAAGGTAATTCGTTCTACTGAAAGATAAAACCTAATTTTCAATCCGTTTTTTTTTAAATTTTTCAATTTAGAGATGTTATATTTTATTTTTCACCTGTATGTTTCAAGGTTATAATTCATGTAGAATGAGTTTTATTGTGCACTCCGCTGAAAAGGTACAAAGAAAAGCAGTAACATTGATTATACAATGTACTTTAGAAATAAATGACAGGTTCTAGTTCAGTAAATGCGTAAAGTTAGGAACTACGTCAATAAATAAAGATAGGACGTACTAATAAAATGATTCAAGGTTCAAATTGCTACGTAAGCAATTGAGAATATTAATTAAAGCATGTGATATCATGAATGTTCTAAATCATGCTTGAATCTAATGTTAATGTGATTCTCAAATTGCAGTATATCTTATGAATGCAAGTTTGAATACTCCTCTATGAACTTCATGCTACGATGAAAGCATGCTTGAACCATATTGTTCACTGTTCTTTAATTTACAATTAAAAATAATGTCCGACCATTAAAGTGTTCTTTATTGCCATAATTAATGTCTTCAATACGTGAAAGAATACTACAACTATAATGTTTCAGTATCTCCTTAATATAACAATGAAAATATCTGAATATTTTAAGTTTCCTAATTCTTTACAATTAAATTTATGCTTAATGCAATGAATGCATGCTTCACTTGTTGTAAGTGCTTGTTGAGTTTCGAACTGAACATATTTAATCATTCCAAATTCTTTCCGTTTTACCATGAAGGCTTGTTATGCTCAAAGTGTATGAAATCATGCTATAATTCATAACGTTACAGTGTTCCTTACATTCATCATTGAAAATGGAAAATTACTGAAGATTTCTTTTGAACCTTGAATAAAAAGTATGTTCAGGATGTTGTGTTAAGTGCGCAAAGCATGCCTGAATCATATTCATGTGCTTCTTCAAATTGAAAATATCACCAAGAATAATTAGAATTGGACTTAATCATCTCCAACGTGTATGAAAACATGCTTGTAACGAAATGCTGAAGCATTTGCTGTTAAAACTTGCAAGATGTTTCTCAGTTTTAATTAAAGGAGACTGCACTAGATCCAGAGAACCGATAACTTTGGGCTCGTTTACCGATGACAGAACTCTTCCATTTACTGTAGAAATCGTAGAGTTAGCGGGTTTACTATAGCAGTGTAGAATTCCTGTGGCCATACCGAACTATATTTAACGTGGAAAACGTGATGGCTATTCATAGTCTGGTAGTAAAACTAACCTTTTTTACCTGTCTAAATACTCCCTACATGCATTTACATCTTCTTACACTGAAACTACATGATAAAAATAAAAATAATATATTCAATATTGAACAAGAAATAACAAAATGTTGAATGTATTGGTACATATAGATTTAAACAAAAAAGTTCAATTTTTTTTCATTCTTCTTAACATAGTTTTGGTAATTATAATGTTTCGTTGAACAGTTTCTTTAGTTCGCTAGAACTTTTTAACTCACCTTAGTGACAGTTCCGATTCAGAAATAAATGATTTCTGAAGATGTGGTGACAAAAACGAACTAAATATTATTCATAGAAACTTTAAAAGTACAAAGGAATATACATAATCCGTTACCAGTTGAACTATACTACCTGTAAACTTAGTTTTACGGTTCTAAACTAAAACATGTAATCTGTAAACTTTATGCTATTTTCCCATAAATTTACACGAATCTTCTTTATGCTATTCTCCTTAAATACTTTCGAAATAACAATTGCAGGATTTAAGTGTACACTTTTTCATTAATGTGTTAACTTAATTGTTACATTAATTACATTAGATCTCATATCAAATCAGAAATTATAATCTATACTTGATGTGAGAGTTAATACCAGTAGCTTCCTAAAAAAAGTACACTACAATCTTGTCGCATTCCTATGTATTGTTTATACAGTATGACGTAGGTTATATGATTGTTTTCAAGGTTATTGAAACTTTTACTTCAAAGAAGATTAAGAAAAAAAAAACGAAATGTTTACAGAAACTAGAAAGAAAAGTTGAAATAAATGACTTCAAAATGTTCTAAATGAGAATTAGAACTGAAGTCATTGGTAAAATGGTAAGTGATGTGAGGACTTGAGTCCTTTCCATACAGAAAACAAACGTGTATTTAGGATGAATATCGAATGAAACTATTCAAGGTTGTTGATTACTTACTTTATTTATCGCCCTTTCGAAACGAAATGATTACATTATGTTATCGAATTATAATTATTAAAATTAAATACTTCTGTTATTTAAAAGATGTGTCATATATACAGATTAATAACAAATTACGAAATAGACCATTCATTTATTTAGTTTCACATGTTATTTTCAACGCTTTTCCTCCTTTTTACTCCAATTAAGTGTTCTGTTTCTACTTCCTTTTATTAACGTACTCTTTTTCTATTATTGACTGGACTTTGGATACTACCCCGGATCGTTCAAAACACTAAAGTTTGGTTAGATTAGGTTAGATTGAATTTAATGATTTTCAACCAGCAGTTCAGCATTCTCAACCGTACTCACCACCATATTAACTATCCTTTTAATTTTTCCCATCGCTTGACAATGCGAGCGCACCGACGCGCGAAATATATCACGAATTTAGTTATTTGTTTGTGTTTAATAATCGAGAGAATTAGTTGCACGCCAACCAGTAAGAAAATGTCAGTTTTCCTCTCCACGAGATTTGTTAGATGATTATATTAGTTAGTTTAAGTCATCTTTAACCAGGTTTAATGCCTAATTTCACCTTTGAAATTAGATCCGAAATCATGTACTGAACATGGTTATTTCTCGTCCAGCGGAGTATTCAAATAGCATCTCTATTATTTATTAACATTAAAGAGTGAAAAGTATGTGACTGGACTCTTTTAATATTATTGGTATCTGCACCTAACAGAGGCTTGGTGTATAGAAATCGGAAGTTTCCTCCATTCCAACTTTGAATGTATTTTTTATGTTTGTTTGCTCGTGATTTACGTGAGTATCATCATCTAATTATAAAAACCAATTTGAAATTAGCTTCTTAAAAATATAATGCAACACTTTTTTTGTCATTAGTGAATTTCCCTAGTAACAAGGAAAACCAGTCTATATTCTGCATAAGAACTGGACTTGTAATAGTTATAGAAATCAACTTACAGTAAAAGCAAAACTCAATTTTACCTAACCTAAAGTTCCCGACTTTGGTGTAGGGTACACTGGGGTAGTAGTACTCCCATTGCAATTCCAAGAAGGGCGCGTCATGGAAGCTATTGCAAATCCTAAAACATCTACACAGAATATTGTTTCAT
>JAGDQP010009722.1:34487-51019 GCA_022664845.1 Lepisma saccharinum | reverse complement strand
AAAAAAAAAAAAAAAAAAAAAAAAAAAAAAAGAAGTGCATTAAATGGCAAATTGACAAATATAGTAATATTAAGAACATTCTAATAAAAAAGGTAAAGCTATCCCCTGTGCGATACGCACGCGCCGTGAATGGCCAATGTGCCCAGGAATACCAAGGACACTCCGGTACTCAATGAGTGCACCTCAGAGCACCACGCATGGTAACACTATGCTAATGCACATTATATTTGCTTTTATACGTAAATCAGTGTAAAACCTTTCTTTAATCCAGATTAACCTAAAATTAGCATTACATATAAAAATTGGTATCAAACATATGTCAAATTTAGATGGAGCACTATTGTGCTCCACGCGACCAACGGTGTAACGAAAAACCACGCGCCTACTGGAGTGTTAAGCGACAAATCTAAGATTTCCATTCGGGGTAGTGACAGCAGCTTGGGTGTGTTTCATTTAGTAACTTACCAACAGGTTTTGAACTTACTTATAACCTTTCGAGAACTTTCACTCAGCGGATTACCAACAGGTATTAAAAGAGGAAAGATTATCATCAGCACAATAGCATCATTCGAAATTCGTCAAAGATTTTATAAGAAATGGAAATGGTCGCAAATTCACTAGACCGTAACTCAATCGAAAATCTGCCGCGTGCTCTACAAGTAAACTGAAAGTTGAACCGAAAAACGAGAACACAGATGACTGAAGTATCTGGCTTAGTGAAACATCTGTTAGCACGCTGACGTTAACACAGGACAATACTAATTTCACGGAAATGTGCTCCTGCAATATTAAAATTTCGTTTTTTAGGTGTTCTTGATTTCTTGTAACACTGATACTGATTTTATAACATGATTATAAATCTGAGTGTATACTTTGAAAGAATATTCAATGTACTTCATAATGACGTACAATACATTCCACCTTTCCAGCCCCGGTTCAAGTAACGTGCGAAATCGTTGCAACTCTGCAAAAATTCTATTAAGTTTTAAGCAGCCATTGTATATGCCATTCACACACATTTCTTAAATGCACATTAAGAATCTGGGAAAAGTAAGGGAGAAAAATTCAGTGCTGTATTTATCACATTAAAAAGTTCGCTCAACCTAACCACCACTGAAGTCACTTTTAAGCTCTTATCAGTGCGATCTGATTCTCTAATTAGCCAATTTCCTTCCTGGTCTACACAAACTGCATCACACCCTACATACAGAATGAGTTTGGTTATCATAAAACTCGTTGTGTTCGGTCATAGAAGCGATACTAACCGCAAAACTACAGCAAATGGACCTGGAAAATTTTAGAACATTGGGGTAAAAAATGTGTTGGTAACAGTTAATCGTATCATAAAGATGTTATGGCCAAGCATAAATTGATTCGCAAAGCCGGTTGTCCATCATGGCAAACAGAGGGGGTGAAAGGGTAATAATAGCGGCAGTATATGCCCTGATAAATACAGTTAGTACTAATGAATCACCATTCTTCTCGAATTTCTTGAAATGCAATTAAAAAATAGAATGTTATATCAGTGTCGAATAGAATAGCACTTTATTTTTATTCTATTTTTTGAAGTACAAAGCCTACATTGGCAAATTTTTTCAACATTCGGCACAAAACTCGATCCAATCGATTCCAGGTATTAAAAGACGCACCAAAGTAAAATTCTGCATGCTGTTTTTCCCGGTGAGTGGGAAGGATTGTGCGTTTCTTTATTGTTCTCACTAAACATCACAAGGGGTGTTCAAGAACTCTGTATTTTGACGATGAGTATGGATCGAGTTCGGCTGAACTATGCAGACAGCCGTAATCCATAAAGCCAGGACGTCATAATGCAACAACAACCGCTCATATAAGAGAGGAATGATCATCCCTCTCTTCACTGAAGCTACACCGAAACGCTATTATCCGAGACGAACTTGTTGCCAAGAAACGTTGAAGGAGGCCGCCATACTATTGTAAGTATTACTATTCTCAATTTCCTGTAATCAAATCTTCACTTGAAACTTTGGTGATTAAATAGCAATTTATCCTAATTTGGAAAAGGTCTCCCGTTTAAATTCAGAACATATTGTAATTTCAAATTAAAATCATTTACCATCAGCGTGACACGCTTGAATTTGTATTTGTTGTAATTCAAGGGATACTAAATACTCAAACTATTGTTAAACTGTAAAATCACTGTAAATCTGTACCACCGAGTCATAATCTACAATACTGTTCCAATTTGCTATTCAAATCAATCCGTACAATAAAATAATCATCATTCATTTGTTAAAGAAAGCAGTTTTAGTTTGTAATATCGTACTACCTTGGTATCCCCAAGTCCCACCTTCTTTTATGGGGGACACTGTACTACCAAGTTTCAGCTGTTGGCAGCCAGAGAGGGAGCCACAGGAAAACAGTTTAAATTGAAAACTCACACAATTTGAGTTTCAGCACTAGAAGATTTACGAATCGTATTCTCTCATTCGTTAAATATTCCAGGACATTAACTGAATGCAGTTCATTGTTTTCAAAGTTATCACGATTTGCAAAATTGTCAAATTATCTTGTTACGAAATAAAAATATTTTAGAACAAGATGAAGCTGAAGTTCCCCACATAAAAGACATCACAGACCTTGCAGGTTAGGACGTATATAACATTAGATGTGTGGCATGTGCCCTTGGGATTTAGGGTGTACCGGTCATTCGCAGTATTGATAGTGACTGAGAGAAGTGATGAAAATGGAGCAGACCTTACATCTGGGTCTCTTGCATGCATTGGTGCCGGTTTGGGGTGGTGGCGAGGAAGGATTCGTACGGACCAAGATGTTTCTAAGATTAGGTGGATGTTGGAAAACTAATCTGGGTTTGGTGGGGAATACTGATCTTGTGTCTGGGTCAGATTGGAGAATGTGGAAATGAGAGTGTAGGATTTGTTTGATCTTGGTTAGTTTAGGATGGAACTGGGTGATTAGGACCGGGGGTTGAGCGACGGTGGTTTGGGGGTTTGAGTGGGTTGATTGTGTGAGGATGCATAGCGAATCTGTTTGGTCACAACGTTAGAGATGGGTAGCCACGGTTGACTAGAGCTTCCTGGAGGCGTTGGTTATAAGTTTCAGTAGCAGAGGAGGTGGAATTTAAGCGTTGTCCTCTGAGTGAAAGGGAGAAAGGAATCGCTTTCTTGGTGTGGTAAGGACCCATCCTTCTGGTTATTACTCATCCTTTCGGATTTCCCTACACCTTCAATCGCTAGGATCGGGCCAGGTATTCGTTCGAACTTCTTAGTAATCAATACGTAATTTGCACGATGGACAAAATCTTCTAACTGACATCATCAGCGCGCTAACATTTCTGTTTAAACGATATTTTTAACTTACCCTTCATAATATCCTATGAATCTAGTTTTGCCAGTTCTGCTGTGTAGATCCCAATACTCTCCATGTCGTACAATACAAAGTAAATCTGTTTCAATGATGATGACATCACGTTAACAAAATAGTTACTGATGGCTTTTAAGATAGTTTGAGCAGCCTGCTGCTTAGGAAACCCAGCTCTGAAGAGAGAGAGAGAGAGAAAAAAAAATGTTAGTTTCTCACGAAGTAACTATGAAACGGTTCATTTGTAAAATAATCACAGCAAAAACATAAAAGCAACTACAGCGTCAACCACAATGAAATTAACGGAGGACAGCGAATTGAAGTGAAGTGAGGTGCAACAAAAATATGTAATGGTGCTAATTTTGGAAAGCAGAAAGAACGTAATGGTTTCATCCTACTGAACAAACTACGAAAAAAAGTATAAGACTTACTAAAAAGAAGCACTCACAGTTACCGTAATAATCTGCGTTGACGCTCCCTCCGAAATTGTTGGTCAATACGATTCAACAGTACCATTAATATTAACTAATACTTTTAGTTTCAATTAGCTATTTTCGTTCTAAAACAACCCGCTACAAGAATACAATATTAACAGAAATTTTTACCTTCCACTTCCTATCGATGGTATGGCTAAAGATTTGAGATTTTTCTGATCTGCTAAAGTCAAACAGTTTTTGACAGTGCTTTCTAACTTGTCTGAGGCATCCACTTCAGTCCATGTAGGTCCATTTACATGAATAACCCACTTCGCAGGAAAATTGTGTCCTGCGCACATAGCAGCTGGAAATAAAGAAAAAGCGAGGTTAGTGTACCCTTCATTAAAAAAAAAAAAAAAATAAAAAAAAAAAACTTTGAACTTTATAAAAATTAAGAACCTACTCCACAGCGGCTACACGTCTAAACAATGATGACAAAAGCATGAAAGGACTGGAAGATCGGTTGAATAAATTTTGGCACAAGACACGAAGTTAACTATAGAATAGTCTTGAAAGGTCTCTGTTTTTCAACCCTTCTTGCAGTCCCTTTCGAATTTCGAGATGAAAGAATTTATTTATTTACCTTCCACAGAGATCTTCAGTTATGTTATATATATATATATATATAATAAAAAAAAAAAAAAATAATAAAAAAAAAAAGTAAATCAATGGTGGTTCAATGGTAGAGCGCTCAGGTTCGATCCCTGTTCATGCCATGTGGGCTTTGTGGTGGAGAAACATCGTGAGCGTGGGTTTTCTCTTGTTTCCTCTCACTTTCTTCATTCTACCAATTATCCCAATATCCCAGCCTTGCCTAAAGGCCTTAAAGTTAAATTCAAATTCAACAGAAAGGAGAATACTGGATTATAACGTATTAAATTTGAGGTAAGGCATCCGACATCCGATTACAAAAATTACAGATCTTCGGAACTCCAGAAGACATACCATTTAGGTGCTAGATGCCACCTCATTCTTTCCATAACAAAATTTAACTTGGAATACAACGAAGAAAAAGGAAAATACGAAATGAACTGACAACAGCAAACAAAAATTAAGTATAATTCATGAGTAGCTACCAATAAATGTGAAATTACATAAAACTAAAATACGAAGGAAATACAAAATCATAATTGCTGTATCTGATGTTAAGGCATTCGGCTATTCTAAATATGGCAGATCTTCGGAATTCTAGAAGATCTGTGGTTTGAAACCCGGATGCCATCTTATTCTTTCAATGACAAAATCTGAATTAGGATACAACGAAATTAAAGAGAACAAGAAATGAAAGAACAAAATTAAGCATGATTCATGAGTAGCTACAAATAAATATGCAACTGTAAAAAAATCTAATACAAAGGAAAATGCAAAATTATAATTGTATCTGAGGTAAATCATCCGGTTATTGCAAAAATGACAGATATATTTGTATATGCAAGACAGAACGAATGTTGTCACCGCTCATATAATTTTTCTCTTCTATTATCCAACAGTCCGTCGATCCTACTCATTAGCTTATCCACTAAGAATATCGCCAGTGTTTCGAAATTGGGGACGTATGTGAGGTGCAAATTACGACTGAACAAAGAGTGGGAACAGCAGTGGTTTCACAGCCTCTATTCCTTTCAAGAAAGCAAACTGCATTACTATTATTATTATTTAAAATGTTGTTAGCATTAAGTTCTGTTGATGCAAGTTTCCAAACAATAAATCGTTGTTCGCCTGAAGAAGGCTTCTGGAGGAAGATAGAAAGTACTTAGGGAAACCTTTTCTTCCGTTATCAAAGAAAACATTCAGAATTAATATTTATATAGCTACGTAGCTCAGGCAGTAGCCCGGGTTCAAATCCTCGCCGGGAAGCTACAGACTTTTCTTTAGTGCTCCCATGCCTGGCCCTCTGAAGTGCACTCAGTCTCCAAGCAAACTGAGTACCAGAATGACCTTGGTCCTCTTCGGCACCTTGGGAAGAAAAGGCGGTCGAGCGTGGGACTGACCACCCCCTCTGTGAACAGAAAAACGATCACTGTCGAAACTGTTTTTCTTAAAATAGTGTTGTTTTTGTTGATAGTTTCATAACTGGCACTTAAGATATATATATATATATATATATATATATATATATATTTTTTTTTTTCAAATATAATTAAAAAATGTGTAAAATGACCGATATTTCCGCCAAATTGTAAAGTAGGGGAAAGTTTGTCAAAATAGAGTGCTTCACTGTTTCAACTGTTCAGAAGTTATTGTACTGTAACAGATATATCTATTAGATAGCTAAGATTTACAGATTCGCTCACATATTTCTCTCACTGAACTAGAAAGCATAGGACTTGGCGATATCCAACACTGTTTCGTGTAAGCGACTTTAGCCAAAATGTTTTTCTCCTCTCAATATGCACAACACATTTGCAAAAATAACAAGTAGCTCTATTTTACTGGTTTGTTTAATCTTTAACATTTTCAAATTGCCTTTTATTTTTAATCTCTGATGTCATCATGTTAATATATTTGCCACAGGAAAAGTATTCGATTTTTCTCTCTGGGATGACGGTGTAGCCTTCAGAGAATCTCAGTTTTTCTAAGATTTTATTCTGTAAAGGAGATTTTGAAACCTTTTCTTGCTTCAGTCGCGGTGCCCTTTCTAACGTAACACCATATATACATGAACTAAGTTTTATTTATTATTAAGTTTCAGATACAGCTGGAGTTGCCATTTTACACAGAAAGTTTTACGAACACACAATGTTTGGACACTTTGCATTGCAATATTTCGAAACGTATTAATATCACTTCATAAGCTTGAAGAGACAATAGACAGGACACATGTTTATGATACAAAGACTAGTACTGAATCAAGTGATGGTGGTGCCACTTTACCTACTGGATGCTGGACGACGCACAAAATATGGAACAACTGACTAATGCATTACTGTAAGTATCATGAGAGGATGATGTAAGGTTATGTGGAAGACGGACAGACAATAAGGATGTACGGAAAATTCGTATACTGTGAGGAGGCAACGGAGATAGGTATGGAGTTACGAGTTATTGAAGCTTTAGGCTAGGTTTCACTTTTGCGCTCAAACCGCGACATGAAGTCTCCTTCAGAAAGGCGGTATGTTGCGGTGTTGGTTGTAGAAGGCAAAATATGGATTACAACAACACGGAAGCAGAGATCAAAATTGGTGTTATGCACCTGCGTGTGTAAGGAGATCGCAGTATCTGGTTTGTTAATGGCGCAAGAGTGATGGTGGTTGTTAATTCTGTGTTCAAAGATCCACCTATTTCCTTGTGTGTGTGTGTGGCAAGTGTCCTTGGGATTTAAGGCATAGTAGCCACTAGCAGTATTGACAGTGGTCGTGGAAGCTTTGAAGATGTTTCAGGTCATGCATCCGAGTCTCTTGCTTAAGCGGGAGCTGATTCGGGTTGGCAGCCGGGAAGGATTCGCAAGAATTGTTTCTCAGGTGCTGTAAAACTAATCTCGGCTTGGCGAGAAATATTGATCTGCGCCCGATTGGAAATGTGTAAGTGGGAATATACAATTTATTTGATCTTGGTTACTTTAGGATGGAACTGGATGATTAGAGTTGGCGGATTCGGATTATTTTGGTAGTGTGAGTGAATTGTTTGCGCAATGATGCACATCGGCTCTGCTTGGTTACAAGGTTCGCTGGGAGTCTCTGTTGACTAAAGCTATCTGGAGGCGTTGGTTTTAACTTTTAGTTGCAGAGGTGGTGGAATTTAAGCACTATCCTTTGATGGCAAGAGACAAAGGAAAAGCTTTCATGGCGTGGTAAGGACAGGAACTTGAACGAAGTAAACTGGACAAAACGGAACTGATTTAGTTGTTCTAGGTAAGTGTTGAGGATGACTTCACGATCTGACTATAGCGCGAAAGTATCTAAGAATCGGATCCAAAGCAGTGCAGTCAACGGTTGAATTTGCAGTAACTCGTGTGTTTAAGCTTACCCACGAACCGGATGGCACAGGAAGGGGCCATTCTCGTACCCACGCCTGTGCCTCGGATTTGAAGCTAGTGTTCGCTGTTGAAAGTGAAGTTGTTCTGGTACGATTTAGGATGAAAGCTGTGATTGGGATATGAAGTTTGGGTCTTTGTCTGAGGAAGAATTCTAAAGCTGCTAGGCCATGACATAAGGAATATTAGTGTCAAAGGAAGTAACATCGACAGTAGCAAGCAGTATGACGGAAGACAGAAGTAATTTATGGATTATTTCTAGGAAGTAGAAGAGGTCACGTTTTATTATAACCCAAAGAAACTATAACTTTCTCTTGTTAATGTGTCATAATTTCATGGCTCAGGACACAAAATACTACAATTAATGGGACTCGTGCATCTGAATTGTGTATCTAATGGTTTGCGAGTATTCAAAATGTTCATTCAGCGTTTCGGAATTCCGAAGGACTGGTTTAAGTGAACAATAATAAAAAATATACTTCTTAAAATATTAAAATACTCACCAGTAGCTGCATCCAGTGCCCCATGGTTTGAGCGCAAATCATGAATTTCCTGAAAATGAAAGATTTTCAGTTAACATTCAAATAAACTGCTCTGTTCAGTTCCAAATTTTAACCAGGTCTTTCAAAATGGCGTATACCTCAAAGCGTGGATGTGCAAGTCTGAATATCGATCACCTTGTAAATTTCCTAACTAATAAAATAAGGCCTACCTAAACACGCTACAAGAAGTCTTAGCTCATTATATTTCGCTTGATCAGGTGCTAAACAAAAAAATAAAATAAAACTACCCTCAGTAGTCATCGGAAAGTTAAAGGAAAACTGATGAAGTTTGATAGGGCAGTGAGTTACGTCTCTTTTAACGTGTACAGGTAGGTCTTTGTATTTATAAATAAAGCCATATCAAGCGCATGGAAGACAATTATAATATTATAATGAAAAATTCAACAACAAAAGTGCGGAAGTATCCTCTTAATAGTTTATTTAATTCAATTGTGGCTAGGACATTCGAAACGGAACTAGTTTAATCTTCAGGCCGAACGGCAACCTTTTTTATGTAATTAGAAAATTTTAGGAGGTGACACGTGAAGTCCACATAATGTGTATTCAAATACGTGTTAGAATACTAATGAAAAGACCAAGAAAAAAGCACTTCACTACGTCAGGTTTCTAGCAGGCTACACGTGGTATATTCTTTCTGAGTATTAACTCGCTAATAGGAAGTCATATACAACTGCGACATGTTACTTTTTTAAGCCTGTCTCTTATTATCTCCAGATTTCCCTATCATGTGAACTACATAACTTAATGAATCAGTAAAGTACCGCCAGTCTCAAAATGCTGTATTCGGATGGCTCCAGGTTATCCGCATGGTTAGTACACTTGCCTTTGGTGCGAGTGGTCCCAGGTTCAAACCCTCATGGTGGTGCACTGAACGCATTAGTTCGGAGCCCATGTAAACAAAAAAACGTAAATCCCGTCCATCGAAGCTAACAAGCATGTTCAGGATGTTAATAAGAATTCAAACAAAGAAAGCACCCATACATAGTCGTATGTCACACATCAGGTAAGACAAGACCAATTTCCCGACTTTTTTTTACATTATATTAAAACACTGAATTATTATGGCCTGCGGAAAATCAGATTCAACACATTAGTTCAGCTAGTTTTTACTTAACACGTTTAGTTTGTTTTATCCTATTTAAAATTAAAATAGTTCGTTCTTAGATAAAAATTTTGGTAAACTTTATTTTTATATGGGCCTGCCGGGACTCGAACCCGGGACCTTCGAGCCGATGGCCTACCGCCGCAGACGGCTCGGCCACCCGGCCGGCAGTTCGTTCCTTGAAATTACATTGTTCTTGTTTAGAATACTGAAGATAAATGGCTTTTCAAGCTGTGAAATAAGAACATGGCATAAAAAGCAACAGCTACTTTTAAACTTTAGTGTGAAATACACAAAGTGTAGAAACGAAAATATTACCAAGTATATCTATGTCATTCCCGATAACATGAATAATAATAATAATAATAATAATAATAATAATAAAAAAAAAAAATAGTTCTAAACCAAGCGGCAGCGAAGTGGATGAAGTAGTTTTCTATTTTCAGTCTCAAAACTGAACATCGCATACCATTTCTGAACACTGAAATTTATATAGGCCAAATATGAAGCACAGTGGAATTTCGCTATACACAGGAAAATTACATCAGGAAGTTTTATCCTGAAGTATTCTATTGCCAAGAGCTCCAGCTATTAGGCTGGCCATGTTACAAAAGAAGAAAAATTTGAATAAAGATATTGGCTATCACCTAATACGTTCATGAACTCCTTCCATTACGAAAGTACATATACACTAGATCGACCAATCAGCGTCGAGGAACTTTTCGAGAGCAGCGAATCATAAACTTGCGCCCCACCTACAGCTTTTCACATACATATGGGTCCTTAACCAGCCATCTGCATAATATTCCTGTGGATGAGAACAGTATCAATTCTCGAGAGGTTACAATTCTCTCCTGATTTCAGCTGCCTGACCACCCGAGAATAAATTGATGAAAAATCTTACCTGCTGAAATTCTTTTCCTCCTCTCTTTTCCAACGCCTGACCTACTTCACCCATAAACGCAAAGCTACTGTTTGTAGGATGTACTATTGCATCAGCCGTGATGTTCGTAATATCGCCTTGAACAACAGTTAGCTAAAAAGAAGGAAACAAACTAGCGTCAATGGAAACATTAACAAGTATACACTCAAACTCATAAAAAAAGATGATGATGATTGCTCGCGATATCACATCCTAACTCACTAGCCAATGATAATTATAGAAGTAAGGCCAAAGAACAAGAAAATATGATTTAAAGAGTCCTATGTACGTACTCCATTATTACTACTATAAAGGAAAAATGTGTTACACATACGGTACACGAAATCTGAACCAAATGCAAAAAAAAAGTAACTTTTTAACAATTTTTATTATACGCTCTTTGGCCTTAAACTGTACCTCATTTCTGCTTGCATTGTGGTTTTGTTGCATTTAATATTGTCTTTTCTTTTCATCGATTTCTTGCTTTTCTTTAAGTACAGAATCTATGCAGAATTCTAGGATGGTTTCCAATATACAAAATTACTACCCTACCAATGGGTAAATACATCTCAGTCTGGAAGAAGCTTTCTATTTTTTCTTTTTCAAATATTTAGTTCTCAAATACAAATAACGATGCTAAACACACACTTTCCGAGTTTAATTAATTTTTTAACAGGCTGGAGTAAATTTCTGTCTGGAAAATATTTAATTTCACAGGATTTTGTTCTCGCAGTGTTTATAAGCTCGACTCGAGATTTTAAAAAGATATTCTATTAATTCTCCACTAGCGATGATTACTAGAAATCTTCTGCTTTTATAAGACTCATTTCCTTTTCTCCTTCCCGCTACCTCTTCTGTAAGTTCAAAGGTTCTAATTATTTCAGTCAGTATTTTATTTCTGCCACTGATATTTTCTTTATCTTCTAACTCTTCCAAGGCGCTGAATCTGTTGCTTAGTTCTATCTCGAATGTCTCTGTTTTTCGCTAGATTTTCTAGATTTATAAGTGGCTACATCGACAGGGATGGTGTCCAATTACCTCTGTGTTGTGTGCCATAATATTCTGAGCAACGACGCTCTACGCCCGGGTCGACTGGAACGACGTTTAAATACAACCCATTCCACTCTTAAAGACAGGCCAAAAGATTTTTTTTTTTTATTGGGAAAATAAACACTCGGAAACATATAAAAAGTTGGACTAAACTGGAATATTTCAACAACAGAATGAAAAAGTGATGGAAGCATCATACGAGCCTTCCTACTTAATAGCAAAAGACAAACATTGTCATTGGGGCGGAAAGTAAGGCAAAAATGGTTAAAACATCGCTGTCAAATAATAGTTGGAAGTGAAGAATTGATAAAATGTCCTCAGATATAAAAAATCAGGTGACTGAAAAACTTAAAAGCTCTCCATTTTTTTTACTTTACAGTGCGATGATTTCACTGATATTGCTCAGTGTTGTCAGCGGATAGTATATTGTCGATTTGTAAATGAGAAGAAAGTTGAGGGAAGAATTCTTGTTCTCAAAATGTTTGGAAACGATATCTAACGGTTCTGATGTTTTTTCTGCCATTTGTAACTTTTTTGTTGAAAATCATTTATTTTGGGCAGAGTTGTAGGAATCTGTACTGACAGAGCACCAGCGATGTTAGGCTCCCGATCTGGCTTCATAAAGCTTGCCAAGAAAAGAACCCTGCACTTATTGGCTCTCACTGCATGATCCACAGGCAAGCTTTAGCTTTGAAAACTTTGCCAACAAATCTGAACTGTGCACTAAAGGTGGCTATTAAAGTAGTTAATTTTGTAAAATCAAGTGCTCTAAATAGCCATGTCTTGGAAGCCTTGTGTAACGATATCAGTGCCGAATACAAAAGCTTACTTTTATATACCGAAGTTCGATGGCTGTCGAAGGGAAATATGTTAAGCAGGTTGTACGAACTGAAGTCAGAAGTGGAAGTATTCTTATGGCGTTTTTAACACCAAAAACTCAATTTCGGACTTTTGAGCACATAGCAGGTATTGCAAATTCAGCAACGAACCACCTGTTTCTTTTGCACAGGAATATCAAACTCTCATTCATCCAGCGCCTCACTACAGGATACGAAAAATGGGAGGCACGTAGTCAGTCCTCATTTCAAAGGGTAAAAACCACGATAAACTATAACTGCGCCCACAGAAAAAAATGTGCGCTACAAGAATACCCCCAGGAGTTTCTTTCACAAACAGGTCTTTCATTTATACCTTATATGTTGCTTACCAACCTGCTCCTGTTTGTACTTGAAAGAACGAGACTTTGCTACGTGAATGCTCTCTTGATAAACACATCTGTGCCTCACCTAGCAGTTACAATCTATTGGGCGCCCTAAGTTAATGACGATGGGTTTTGTGCGGAGACGGTTTGTCATGGCCAGGGCTAGGAACTTGATGACATGTAGTCACCTTTCTGATAATCGGTGAACGGTTCGGATTATAATCTCAAGTAAAACTGAAGCATTTTTTACTTTATTATACTATCTTCAGTGTTTTAAGATTTATCCTTCATCATCCTTTCTACGCTTTTAGATCAGTTTTGGGATGATTTCCGAAGTTTCGCTCCTATTCTGCAACTTTCCTCTTTTTTGTATAATTGCACAATGTGTGTTACTTTTTTATATATATATAAAAAAAGCAAATAATTCAACAAACGTTTTTCTTTGCTTTTAATACTGTAACCTATATTTCGATAGCGTATGTAAAAGCAGCAAGTATTTTGTATGCAAAACACATTCACGCAGTATTACTTTCCTGTACACAAAGACTCTATCTACGGAAACATATTGAAAAATGTACAGGAATACAAAAATACCATGGCGTCTACTAATTTTATGACTTGAAATGACCAGTTTTTTTTCCAGGTTTTCCATAATTTTTTTTTTCAAATTCTTAGTATAGTAGAACATGAATATAATACGCAATGACATTTTTTGTTAATCACATCATCACCAGTCCAAACATCTTGTACATTAATGGGATCTCTCAAATGAAATAAAAAGACAATTCCTTTAAATAAAGGATTTTAACACATTGAAAAATTCGATCAACAGTGGGAATCGAACCCACGACCTCCGCCTTGTCGGGTCAGTGCTCTTATCAACTATGGACAGGTCCAACACCTCAGAAATTTTCCCGAGTTTCCCTCATAAATTATAGATTTCCCTGAGTTTTACCGATTTATAAAATTCCCTGAGTATTCCAGGTTTTCCTGGGACACCCTGCGCACGGCTGTATTTTATCTTCTAGAAACTTAATAGGTAATAAAATCGAAACGGACCAAAGTCAATAGTTAACGAAAATGGCCTTTTTAAAAAAAAAGTGGCCACACGATCTGGGGTCCAAGGCCAACCTGAAGATCATAAAAGTGGCAATTTTATGCGAAACAAATGGCAATCTTGCAATGTAAATCACATTAGGAAACCAAGATTTGTTGGAATTCATATTTTAATGAATGTCTTCATTCACAAAGAAACAAGTAAAGCATACAAAACAGAAGAATGTGCGCATTTAATAAATAAATAAATGTTGATTTATTTCATATTGCACACTGAAAAACCTGTACAGGATCTAAAGTTGAAGCAAACATCTTTCACGGAATTAAAATATGTGGCACTTTTGGCCAACTTCAAATGAGTATATCTTGAGCAGATGCCTGGCAGTCGCTCTTTAATATATTACACAGTTAATTCACTTAATCTTTACCTAAATACATATAGGGGTTATTTCAATAAAGAGAAAAGGGCAGTTCCCTCTTTAGATAATCTATTGAAACACACAAAATTCAATATGCAAATCTAAACTACCAGTCAGCAACTTATCCAAAATGTCATAAGTATCTGACCACATTGATCTCAAAGCAGCTAAAATCAAATTTACATACTTTTCAAGTTTCTAAAATATTCTTTCTTTCTCTCTTCTTATTTCTTTCACACGAAAGTTTCCGATGAAGTCTCCAGTTAGCCAATGAAACGTTAAACACAACAATTACGTATTATTTTTCACTAAATAACGGATGTTATAAGAACATACGTACACTAAGATAAATAGAACATGGCAAATGATTTTTTTTCTAAGTTCGAAATTTGAACGATCTGGTAACATCGAACATCTGGAATGATCATTTCAAATCGGTATCAAATATTGGGTTGTTACTGTTATATTAGGCAATTTACAGCATTTAGAAAGTGCACCCATCGGCCACTTTCTATGAAAGTAAATGTAGTTAAGAGGTCTCACTTCTCCTGCCCCTTTTTAGCCCTCAGCAGCTAAAGCTGGGAAGCCTTATATTACTGTTAAGTCCGTCCATCTGTCTGTCTGTCGACAACTTTCAACTCAGGAACTACAAGAGTACGAAGATGGTTGAGGTATCGTAGGATGAGATTAAAGCCACATAGGATTACGTTTGTCCGTCGATAAGTTCCAACTCTGGAACTACTAAGGTTATAAAGATGGTTGAGGTGTCGTTGGAAAGATTCTGAGAAGGCAAGGTCAAAACCACTGTCAAACTAAAATTCATCCGTTCGTCGACAAATTTCAACTCAGGAACTACTAGGGCTTCATAGGTGGTTGAGGTGAAACTTCGAAAGGAAAATATTTTCTTTCTACAGACATACATTAAAACCTTTGTCCTAGCTGTACCAGTAAGGAATAAAAGTGTTTTTTTTTTCAACCAAAACCACACACTAAAAAAACGTGAAAAATGTAATTTTTTCTTGGTTGTTGAAAAGAGCTACATAAGATTTAACACGTAAAGCATATTTCTCTTATAGAAATGAAATCAAAATTTATAAAAATTAAAACAGAAATGCATACCTTCTGTCCAAGGAAAAGCTTTTTCTCTGACAAGATAGTTATTCCTGAGCCTGCAGTGGCAGTGTTAACTGTGATATCCTTCGCCTTCCCTTTCCCTTTACCACCTTTAGCTGAAAGATACCGAAACATTATACAATTACTCATTATTACGACGTTATTCTACTACACATTACAACTAATTCGCTCATAACTGCTAATATAAAATGTTGGAGTCTCTTTTATCGCAAGTAACGAGCAGATTGCGAATACTGCGATAGTAAAAGTAAGACACAAGGATGGAATTGGGGGTGGGGGGGTGTCAGAATTAGAAATATGAGAAATTTGCATATTTACTTTGAGTCTGAAATGACTATGAATAGAATAAGATTACGTCACAAATTTACAAATTATATACACCGTGAAAAACTGGCTACAAAGTTGAAGTATAACAAGAAAGCCGAGTAAATTAGCGCGGCCCATTAAGCCTTCCACAAAAGTGGCATCTCCGGTTCACCTACAGAATTCTGGACTGCAACATTTAAATTACTTCCCCGTACAGATTTGATCGTTATAAACTGAAAGCATTCTGTTAAAGGCGGGTATATATCAAAGGGCCACTAAATATCAATATCAGCTACACACAAGGGAATTTCATCATAATTTATCCATATAACTAGAACTTTTCCAGGAATCTACTTCATTCTATAAAAACTATCAACTCCGTGTATGGTTAAAATAAACACTACTACTACTTAAAAAAAAAATACATATAGTGATGCAAAAATGTTTTAATAAAGAACGATAAAGAATTCAGAAGAAAATATTTGACGGAAACTGAATGATTGGAATGAATCAAGCATAAGCAAGCATTTGCCAAAGCTAAAGGATACAAAAATAATAATAATAATAATAATAATAATACATCTCGAGGAAGAGAATGCAATAGCAAAATAAACAGTACACAGAGTAATAAAAACGTGGTATCAAGACAGATTAGAAACTTCAGAAAGGCGACTGAACAATGATGTCGTCGTTCGCAAGAGTTTTCTTCGGATTGTTAAAAGAACGTCTGTATTTGACACTTCACCTGCGAAGAGTTCATGGAACTGTAATGCTACAGTAAGGCTGAGACAATATATACTACAGAAGAGTGCAACTTAATTTAATTTTTAACGTTAATATATGGTGTAGTAAAAAGTAATCCATTATTTTGCCAATAGATGGCTTCAGTGATCTGTATCTCGCGTTGTATAAGTCCGATCGGGTTCAACGAGATGGCGTTCAAACGATGAGATTGCGTACTACAAACACTGTT